>JAKJMR010008216.1:0-13399 GCA_024449315.1 Daboia siamensis | reverse complement strand
AGCCAGCTACGAATCCATCTGGTGGTAATGCTATCTAACCCACATTTGGTACTGTAGTATCTTCTTTTTTATATTCTTTGAAGAAGAATTCCATTTCTTTTTTTGTTAACTCTGTAAATTCTTTTTCCTTTAATATGGAACGATTTAAAGTCCATCTTGGCCCTTTTTGTATTCCTTTCCAGGTCATTTTCAAGGGATTATGATCTGCCCATATGCCTGTTTCTATTTCAATGTCCTCAACATTCATTCTCACATCGGCAGTCCTCCAAATCATATCAATCCTTGACCAGGATTTCTGGCTATTTGAATAAAAAGTATATTGCAATTTTTGTGGATTCATGTCCCTCCAAACATCTTGAATTCCAATTTTCTCCACCAAATGAAAAAAATGTCTTAGGTAATCTTCCTCTTCCATTTTTCCCTGTTTTGTTACTTTTATAATCATTTTTCCCATGTATTATTGTATTGAAATCTCCTAGTAAGAAAGAGGAAGATGACCAAAAGGGCGAGGATGAAGGACTTGCCAGAGAACAAAGGACTACTAGATCTACTAGACCGAAATATAAATAAATGGAAATGGATAAAGAAAATGGAATCTTCTCAATAAACATAAATGTACTGAATTCTCCAATTAAAAGAAATAAGATTTTTAGGAAATTACGGAAATTGAATTTGGATATAATTTGTTTGCAAGAAACACACATAAAAGTACAGCATCATAAATTATTGGAATAGCCAAAAATTGGAAAACTTTATTATGCATCAGCACAACAGAAAAAAAGAGGACTCGTTTTATATATTAAAGAGACAATAAATTCTAAAATGGTATATTCAGACGAAGAAGGAAGAATTTTAATGATAGAAATTTATCTGCATCAAAAGCAAATATTATTAGTGGCAATTTATGCACCGAATAATAATCAAGATTTAGAAAGCTTTTTGGGTGCCCTTGAACACGGCTTTTAAAAACAAACTGCAAAGGAGTGGGTATTTATTTCCTTTTTCCTTAGCTTTTCATTGGAAAAAAAAAATAAAATTTTGCAATCTCTATCATTGCCATGTATTTACTAGCTCAGCAAAAATGACACTTTGGTCAATGTTTGCCATAGCCAAAGTTCACTTTTCTTCATGTTTCCTCTATCCATATCTGATTTTTAAAAAAGGGCACAGTATGTATAATTTTCAGTTTGTTAGGTTATCAAAGCATTTCCTTCTTCATAGCATCACACACACACACAGTCTGATTCCATAACATAGATAAATTAACATACTAGAGACATCTCCCTGATTATCCTAGATTATTGTGTGCAAGCTAAGTGTGAAAAAGAAAGGAAGGGTTAGCACACAAACAAACAAACATGCACACATACAAACACAGAGACAGAGACAGGGGGGGCAAGAGAGAGGGAGAGAGAGAGGGAGAGGGAGACAGAGTGATTCAATTATATAGAGATAAACCATTTTACCAATGAGATCTCCCAGGTTAACTTGGATCATCGTGTGTGGATGGCAGCCTCGGCCTTTAGCACCGGCATCGGTATCTAAACTGGACGTCGTTCATGGGTTGCATCACCCCAAACCCATAGCGGGTCTTGTTGATGGGAGGGATCTCCTCCTGCTGATTGATCAGTTCCAGATCAAAACAAGCCAGCATCAGGAAGGCAAAAAGCTTGATTTCGTTGGTGGCAAAGTAGCGTCCAGGACACATGGAGGTCCCAGCTCCCCAAGGCATGGTGAAATATTTCACCTTCTCGCCATTCTTAAAAAATTCCTTTTTGTTGCCGTTTTGGCTGAGGAAACGGTCGTATTTGAAGACCTGGGGCTCTGGATGGATTTCGGGGTCCATGTGGACTGAGAGGTAAGGAAAGAAGGCAATTTTGTCGCCTTTACGCAGCAGGTAGGTCTTCCCATTGTGGAGCTTCAAGTCCATGTCTTGTAAAACCACCCGGATCAACAACGGCGCTGTCACCAATCTCAATGTCTCTTCCAAAGCACTCTCCAGGATGGGCATTTGGTTTAGCATCTCCTTGGTGACGTTCAAGGGCTTTTCACAGGAAGTCACCTCTTGGCCTGACTTCTTCACCACTTCCAGGATCTCCTTCTTGACCTCTTCCATGGCTTTGGGATGCTTCATCAGGTACTCCAGAAGCCAGAAAGAAGCTGGACTGGTGCTACCTTGAGCGGTCCAAAGGAGCAGAAACATGTACCGGTCTCTCATCTGTTCTGAAATCCCACTTTTGGACAGCTGTTGATCCTGGTCACTGATCCACCGGCTGATGTTGTCCTTCTGGTAGACATTCTTCACTGAAAGCACCTGCCAGAAGTAGTTCCAGAGGTTCTTCACTTGGCCCCACTCCCACGGGGTCAACAAGGCGTATGATAGGCGTGGGAAGAGCTTGTCGTATTTGCGAAATTTGATGTACATCTCTTCGGTGTGATGCTGGTCTTTTTGTTTCTTCTTTTCTTTCTGGTTTTCACCTTTAGCTGGTTCGGTGCCGTACAAAGCCAGATACCCAGCTCGAAAGACTGTGTTGTAACAGAAGTGAAACAACCCGTCTTCGTTCCAGGACTTTGGATCCTCTTTGGAGGTTTTTTGCCACTGGAATAAGACGGCCCTTAAAGCATCCATCATGGTTTGGGTCATCACCACCAGACCCTCTCCCTTGAGATATTTTGCGCTGGAGACTTCAATCATCTTGCGAGTCTCATGGGAGGCCTTGAATCGAAAAGCCCTGAGGACCAGATCCAGTACAAACAAAGTAAAGTCCAGTTTTCTTCCGGCTTCCCTGACGATGGCACCAAAAGACAACGGGTCCATCAAGAAGGTGAAGTACTGTCCTGCAATCAAGGTGGTGAAGATGTCCCCATGTTTCTTCTGCATACTTTGCAGGAAATCCAGATTGTCATTTCGGAAGTGCAATGCATGTCCGAGCCAGGGGATGAATCCTATATCCAAGGGGGGTTCATTGGGTCGTCTTCGGCGGAAGAAGCCCATCAGGTAGAGGGCCCCCAAAAGACCGGCCACCAAGGCAACCATGACTGCCAACCAGAAGGACATCTTGAAGAGTATGTGCAGTTCAGCACAAGCAGCCTTTTTAATCAACAGGCTCTTTGGAGAAAAGTAGGCATTTTGTGAGCCAGGGAGGAGTTTCACTTGATCAAACAAGCCAGTAATTGCAGTTAACCCTTGCAATGGGAAAAAAAAGGAAGGGAGGAAACCAACCACAGTCTTTGAATGGGTTTCCACCAGAAAATCCCAAAGAAATCATTAGCAAGCAGGAAGTGAGTTGGGCAGGACATGTACCTGTGTTTATTTTACATTTGAGAATGTGCTTTCCTGACCCAGCGCAAGCGTTAAACACTCAAGCTGTGCAAACAGGAGTCTTGAGAACAAGGTGTAATCTCCTTAGAGAGGGAGACAGGAGAAATATGAATAATTGGAAGGAACCCACCAGCTGAAGGATGATGGTTGTCAGAGAGAGAGAGAGAGAGAGAGAAAGACAGAATATGAGACTGCTAATCTCAGGATTATTGGGAGGGGGAGTGCTTTTATTTTTTTGTGTTCAAATAGAAATTATCTACAACAAGACTCTGTTGTTGTTAGTTGCAAAGTCATGTCCAACCTATCGTGACCCCATTGTTCTGTACCAGCCTACTACCGGCCCTGCAGAAAAGGCAGGGACAACCCCTTTACAAAATGGCAAGAGGCTGGAACTAAGCCTGCCAAATTTATTGACATAAAACAGAGCAAAACAAGACACCAACCATGAAACAGGAGCTATTCAAACGGTTGCCTTCAGCAAACCAACCCTCCCACACATTCCCCTTTTAAACAGTTCAGGGCATGGCTTCTCTCTGCCTCCTTCTGAGGTGCCCCATTGCGTTAGAGGAACGTTTACTCCTGATTGACTGCCTTCTGTGTTGGGCGTCCTTGAACAGGGCCAGCTGTGGGTCATCTTCATCCACGCTGTCAAGCTCACAAAGCTGGGTCTGCATCGTAACCATATGGGAGGGGCCTGGCTGAGGGCTCTGCGAAGCCTCAAGGCCATTCTCAGCAAGCTCTCCAACACCCCCTTCCTCCTCCTCCTCTGAATTGTCCAACCCAACTGCTGAACCCACAGGCTGACCCTGAATCACAACACCCATGGACAATGTTCCTCCAGGCCTTCCTGTCCTCTACCATCTTCTGGAGTCCATTTAAGCTCAAGCCTACTGCTTCAGTGACTCCATCCAGCCATCTCATTCTCTGTCATCCCCTACTTCTATTGCCCTCAATCTTTCCCAGCATTAAGCTTTTCTCCAGTGAGTCCTTCCTTCTCCTTAGGTGGCCAAAGTATTTGAGTTTTAGCTTCAGGATCTGGCCTTCTAAAGAGCAGTCAGGGTTGATCTCCTCTAGGACTGACCGGTTTGATCACCTTGTAGTCCAAGGGACTCGCAGGAGTCTTCTCCAGCACCAGAGTTCAAAAGCCTCAATTCTTTGGTGCTCAGCCTTTCATGGTCCAACTTTCACTACCATACATTGCAACTGGGAAGACCATAGCCTTGACTATATGCACTTTTGTTGGCAGGGTGATATCTCTGCTTTTTAGTATGCTGTCTAGATTTGCCATGGCTTTCCTCCCCAGGAGCATGCGTCTTTTAATTTCTTGGCTGCAGTCTCCATCTGCAGTGATCTTGGAGCCCAGGAAAATAAAATCTGTCACTACCTCCATTTCTTCCCCATCTATTTGCCAGGAATTGAGAGGGCCGGATGCCATGATCTTGGTTTTCTTAATATTGAGTTTCAACCCAACTTTTGCACTCTCATTCTTCACCCGCAACAAGAGGCTCTTTAGTTCCTCTTCACTTTCTGCCATTAGAGTAGTATCATCTGCAAATCTTAGGTTGTTGATATTTCTCCCGGCAATCTTAATTCCAACTTTTGATTCATCTAGCCCTGCCTTTCTCATGATGTCTTCTGCATATAAGTTGAGCAGGCAGGGTGACAGTATACAGCCTTGCCAGACCCTTTCCCAATTTTGAACCAATCAGTGGTTCCGTGTCCAATTCTCACTGTTGCTTCTTGACCCACAAATAGGTTTCTCAAGAGACAAATAAGATGGTCTGATACTCCCATTTTTTTAAGAACTTGCCACAGTTTGTTATGATCCACACAATCAAAGGCTTTAGCATAGTCAATGAAGCAGAAGTAGTTTTTCTAGAACTTCCTAGCTTTCTCCATGATCCAGCATATGTTGGCAATTTGATCTCTAGTTCCTCTGCCTCTTCAAAATTCTGCCTGTACTTCTGGTAGTTCTCGATCTACATACTGCTGGAGTCTAGCTTGTAGGATTTTAAGCATAAATTTACTAATATGTGAAATGAGTACAATGGTGCAATAATTTGAACATTCTTTGGCACTGCCTTTCTTTGGAATTGGAATGTAAACTGATCTTTTCCAATTCTGTGGCCATTGTTGAGTTTTCCAAATTTGCTGGCAAATTGAGTGTAGCACTTTTACTGCATTGTCTTTTAAGATTTTGAATAGCTCAGCTGGAATACTCTCTCCTCCACTAGCTTTGTTGTTGCTCAGCTTTCCTAAGGCCCATTTCACTTCACATGCTAGGATGTCTGGCTCGAGATCAGTGACAACCTCATCGTGGTTATTAGGGACATTAAGCTCATTCTTGTATACTTCTTCTGTGTAATTTTGCCACCTTTTCTTAATCTCTTCTGCCTCTGTTAGGTCCCTGCCATTTTGGTCCTTTATCATGCCCATTTTTGCATGAAACCTTCCCTTCATCTCTCCAATTTTCTTGAAGAGAACTCTGGTCCTCCCTATTCTATTGTTTTCTTCCATTTCTTTGCATTGTTCATTTAAGAAGTCATTCTTATCTCTTCTAGCTATTCTCTGGAATTCTGCATTCGACTGGGTGTATCTTTCTCTTTCTCCCTTGCCTTTCGCTTCCCTCCTTCCCTCTGCTCTCTGCAAAGATTCCTCAGACAGCCATTTTGCTTTCTTGAATTTCTTTTTCTTTGGGATGGTTTTAGTTGCTACCTCTTGAACTGTTATGTATTGAGATGAATTGCTTGTAAACTGTTAAGTAATGGTTAATAGTCATTACTGTTTAAACTCCAGACTGCTTTTCTCTACCATCGTTAGTTTGCATTTTAGGCGGGAATTACCTAGTAGCAGTCCGTATATATAGAAGCTAAGCAGAAGTTAGTGCTGCTTCTGTGTTAATTGAATAAACGTGTTGCTGTTTCACCATACTGCCTCGTCAATGCCTCACCGATCCTGAAACATAACAGTGGCAAAAAAGGTGAGATATGCTGCTAAGAAGAAGAGAGCCAGAAGTCACTAGGAGGGAGGTGACGCATCAGAGCCCTGGCAGGAACTGCGTTTCCCCCTCCGTCTGCCAGCAAGCCATGCTGGAGGCAACGACATCCTAAGGACCCATCCTAGGACCAGCACAGAAGCCTTGGCAGCACAAGGTGTTGAGAGGTCGAAAACAACTCACCATGGCCAAGGTCAGCAAGTTGGAGGAGTTCAACGTGGTGCATACTGAGAGGTGGAGTTCATACATTTCCCGTGGTGAGAACTATCTGTAGTCAGTATAAATAGAAGGTAAGCAGCAGTTAGTGCTGCTTCTGTGTTAACTGAATAAACATGTTGCTGTTTCATCATACTGCCCCATCAATGCCTCACCGAACCCGAAACATAACATGTACAATGTTGTGAACCTCCGCCCATAGTTCTTCAGGCACTCTGTCTATCAGATCTAATTCCTTAAATCTGTCACCTCTACTGTATATTCATCAGGGATATGATTTAGTTCATACCTGAGTGGCCTAGTGCTTTTCCCTACTTTCTTCAATTTAAGCCTAAATTTTGCAACAAGACTCTCTTGGTCTGAGGGGCAGTCAACTCTTGGTCTTGTTTTTACTGACTGTATCGAGCTTCTCCATCTTTGGCTGCAGAGCACAGAGTCAATCTGATTTCTATGTTGACTGTCTGGTGATGTCTATGTGTAGAGATGTCTCTTGTGTTGTTGGCTCATGGCTGAGCCACAGTCAGCTCCTGGTCTTGTTTTTACTGACTGTATAGAGCTTCTCCATCTTTGGCTCCAGAGCACATAGTCAATCTGATTTCTGTGTTGACCGTCTGGTGATGTCCATGTGTAGAGCCGTCTCTTGGGTTGTTGGAGAAGAGTGTATGCTATGACCATCGTATTCTCTTGAGAAAATTCTGTCAGCCTGTTCCCTGCTTCATTTTGTACTCCAAGGCCAAACTTGCCTGTTATTCCAGTTAACTTTTGTCTTCCTACTTTAGCATTCCAATCCCCTATGGTAATAAGGACATCATTTTTCGGTGTTAGTTCTATAAGGTGCTGTAGGGCTTCATAGAACCGGTCAATTTCATCCTCTTCAGCACTGGTGGTTGGGGCATGGACTTGGACTACTGTGATATTGAATGGTTTGCCTTGGATTCGAACTGAGATCCTTTTGTCATTTTGGGGATTATATACCAGCATTGATTTTTTACTCTTTTATTGACTATGAAGACTACTCCATTTCTTCTGAGTGATTCTTGCCCATAGTAGTATACCTGATGGTCTGCCTTGTTCTGGCGAAGGGGCTTGCATAACTCATTGAAGCTATGAGCTATGCCATGCAGGGCCATCCAAGACAGACAGGTCATAGCAAAGAATTCTGACAAAATGTGATCCCCTGGAGAAGGAAATAGCAACCCACTCCAGTATCTTTGCCATGAAAACCCCAATGACAGTACAATAAGACTTAGGTACCTATAATTACTGCCCCATTTATGGAGGAGAAAGAGAAAGAGAAAGAGAAAGAGAAAGAGAAAGAGAAAGAGAAAGAGAAAGAGAAAGAGAAAGAGAAAGAGAAAGAGAAAGAAAGAGGGCTGATTTTACGTGCAATCCTAAGGCTGGATTCTTGAAATCTGGCTGAGCAAGAATTGCACCATTTACCTAAGAAGCTATCCTCTGCAGAAAAAAAAAAGAATTATCTTAACATGGCAGCTGTTTAAAACATGTTCAATCAAAAGGGTTAAATGTGGGGCTCCACCAAAATTTGGGAGGACTGGATGATTTTGATGAGAAACCCCCTTCACTCCAATAAAAGCATACTCTCCTGAGGCAAGGATTAACCTTTTTTCCTGAGCAATATCTGATAAATTAACCCTTCAATAGACACTGCTCCATGAATTAGAAATGACAGTTTTGAAACCACGAATGAGAAATGACAGTTTTGAAAACCAAGAAAATGTATAGAAACTCACATTTGGGGACCACTCTTCCTAGCTAGATGGGGATTCATGCTGAATTGTCACTCAACTTTGATCTCCATGATTAAACCTCTTTCCAGTATCTGGCTTCTCGTTCTATTTGTTCTTCAAGCTCTGATTGCGGAAATCCCTGCTGGAAGAGCCCAAAATGGGGAAATTTCCTCCCAACAATTTCCTGGCAACCACAAAGGGACTCTCAGCTCAACCAGCCACCGGACTGAGCCTGGAAAAGCCACTACCCAGACAGCAGTGGATGCTTTATCTGATGCCTCCACAGACCCTGCCTGGTCAGCAAGGGGATATTAAAGGGAGTCTTTGAGACTTGCGCTCAAGCAGCTACCTGGAAAGAGGATGAGTACCACCAAATTCAAATTTCTAGATTTAAAATGGTCCTAGAGATCGAAAAGAAGTGTGTGAATGGATGTGTGGAGCACCCTCCTCTGATAACAGCTGGATCCCACTCCCTTTGTGTGTCCTCTAGCTGCCTCTCCGACCGGCTGCTAGCTCTTTTGGAGCCATGACCAGTAGGACCTGGGAAAGCACAGGAGGGCACCGGAGCATGGGACCTTCTGAGAAAGAGAGCAGGCAATGAAAGTGTCAGAGAAATGTCTGTATTGGTAGACCGGGCCCTCCCACCAGCAATTTATAAGCAAAGCCCCGCTTCAGAAAATTAAGCCCCAGTCTAGGAACGTCCATTCCCTTTGAAAAGAAAGCAGAGGTCCTCCCAGACATTGGAAGTCCATAAACTGTGGTTAGGTGAAAAGAGAAGGTAAAGCCGGTAAAAGAGTGGCCTGTATTCTCTGCAGGGAGCAGAAGAGTCCTCGCAGACCCCTTTTTGGTCTGAAACTGGGGCAGGAGAATCCCTGAAGAAGTGACCCATATTCTGTTGGGGAACCAGAGTCTCCCGGACCCCATTTTGGTGCAACAACTCCAGTGGTTGGTGGAAGTCTCACTAGGAGGTTTGAAGTTGTCAGGACCCGGCAGAGTCGAACTGAACTTCTACATCAGAAATAGGGGTGTCATGGGATACTCTAGCTTAAGGGTCAAGGTAGGCTCCCCATGAAAGATTTGCTTGAGGCCTGGGATGGGAATCGGCTACCTGTTCAGCCAGGACTGGAAAAAAGAGACAGGTAGAGAAATTATGCAAAAAATGGGCTTTGCTTAGAAATGAGTGCAGGAGACAGATTTGGCCAGAAGGTGGTACATTCAAATTTAAAACCCTGAAAGCACTTAGGTCCAGAATAGAACCGGGTCAGCTATCCTATTGGTAATGCTGGGCTGAACTCTCTAGCTCACAAAACCTAGACAAGACACAAATTGAGCTCCAACATAACCCACCAAGACCCCCTTTCCATAGAGAAGCCCCACACCATCGGGACGGAGATAGAGTACAAGCCCAACCCCAATGGGAACGGCAATAATCCAAAACATCCTGATTAGAAGGAGAGCCACAGGAATTTCAAGCCACATTCCACAGGCTAGCCATCCCCTTAAGGAATGGACCTGATGGAGAACCCCTAATTACACTCACTATAGGAGGGAAAAACTACAAGTGTTTATTTGACACAGGAGCCACCATCACTCATTAATGAACCATCCCTCAATGGATCCATGGCACTTAGTGCAAGTGATAACATAATTGGAGTGGCAGGGAAAGTAATTCCCCTAGCATTCACAAAATACATTAAAGTTGAAATCGGCCGCTTTTCACTGAAACACACATTCACTGTTTGCCCCCAATCACCCCTGTCCCTTTTAGGCAGGGATCTGCTCTGCAAGCTAAGGGCCACCATCAAATGCACAGGCAAGGGCCACACCTGCCTTTTGACAACACAGCAGGGGGAGGAGGAGAAACAGCTACCCATAGACCTGAGAATCTTATGAGACTCTCTTTTGGGATGGGACTTTACTGAGGTGGGTTTCTTAAAAGGAGCCACGCCAGTCCAGATCCGTATTCAGGCAGGGTCACTCCTGTGCATTCCCAAATACAAAATACAAGTTAAAGCCATAGATCAGATCAGAAAACTTATAAAAGCATATTTGGAACAGGGAGTCTTGCACAAATGTACCTCTGCCTGCAATACTCCTATCTTCCCAGTGTGAAAGCTCCGACTTGAGAAAGAAGAAAGACCCATTTACTGGATTTATGGAACCAAAACTATTTCCAGAAAAAGGAAATGTGTGGGAATACCTTGTAAGGGAGGCATTAAATACTACAGATTTCTGGGTTTCAGGAGGGAGGTCAGTAAAAGATATTCTGACCACCTGTAGCATTAAGACCAGAAGCCATCACCAATGACACAAAACTCAGGGAATTCCCACTCAACACCACATACACCAACATTTTTGACTGGACAGATAGTATAGACACAAAAGGAACCTTGGTGGAGCAGTGGGCTAATGCCTCATTAAATAACAGGAGCTGCCTGCAATTGGTGCAGGTTCGAGTCCCACCAGGCTCAAGGTTGACTCAGCCTTCCATCCTTCCCAGGTAGGTAAAATGAGGACCCAGATTGTTGGGGGCAATAAGCTGACTTTGTAAAAATGCCACTGGGGGGGGGGGGGGCGAAAGCCCTAATAAGCAGGCATATACATAGAATGAAGGCTATTGCTAAGCGCATTGATTTGTGCTTCTTAGATTGTAAGCCGCCCTGAGTCTTCGGAGAAGGGCGGGATATAAATGGGATATATAAAAAAAAAAGACGAGAGCATGTACACTCTTCAGGTAACATCTGTCACACACTCAGCAATACGTTTTACACTAATAGGGCACCACACATCCAGATTTGCAGAAATCCATAGCCTCAACAACACAGAGTTAATTTGCAACCACACCGAAGCTTTCACCTTCTCTTACAGCCACATGAAACTTCCACCAGGATGGTTCATACTCTGTGGGAAAATGGCTTACTCCTACTTACCAGCTAACTCTACAGGAGGACCCTTTACGCTTGGGTGATTAACCATGTTGATGCCCTCTCTGTGTAGGCGACAAAGAGAAGCTTCCACACTCTGGCACCTGGCTGTGATTCAAAAATCTCCCTTCTCACTAAAGCAGAATACATTGCATTGGCTATTTTACTAGTGGGAGTGCCAGGACTGGCAGTACATAATTCCAGGAACCACAACAGCTTGGCATGCACCCCAGCAAAAAATTTGAATACCACCTCTCATGCCCTTGATGCCCTAAACAAAGAATTGAGGCAAGTCAGAGAAGCAACCCTCAAGAATCAAGAAGCTATTGATTACTTATTATTAAGGCATAATCATGGCTGTGAAGAATTCCGTGGACTTTGCTGTTTCAACCTATCTGACCAATCTGGACTAATTGAAGAAGACATTAAAGATCTGACAGAATTGGCACAAAATATTGGGCACAACCAACCATCCTGGGACGTCTCCTGGCTCTTTTCACGGTTACCAGACTTTCATTGGTTAAAAATTCTCATTGCAAGCATAATCACAGTCATAGTAGGTGGAGTCATCCTTTGTTGCCTATGCCAATTAATTCCTTTAGGCTTAAGATGCCTAAAGATCTGCACGGTTCCTACCAGAACTAGCAAGCAGGATAGAAAGAACTCTTTCATGATGTGCCAGATTGATCATCACTATCAAGTCTATGCAGAACCAGTTGGGCTAATCACTGGAACACCAGTAATGGCCCAAAATGGGGGAACTGATGAGAAACCCCCTTCACCCCAATAAAAGGATATAATTTAATCAAACAAAATACATTAGCCAATACAGGGGGCGGAAAAACCCAATGCAAAGAAAACCAGCCTGTATTCAGGTCCAAGCTAAGCAGACCCAGGTGAACAAACACTTAACATACCAGATACAAAGTGTTGTGTACTGGGTTCTTTGTTGCAAGCAGGAGACGAGGCGAGAGAGTTCAGGCAGGAACATGTTTTATTGAATAACAGGAACTGAACTGGTAATCAATGCTTCTACACAGCTATTTTTACTGCTGGCCACTAGGTGGCGGCCAATAGGTTTGAAGGAACCTATTGCCGCCCTAGAGCCAACCAATGGTTGTCCTGGACACCGCTTGTCTGAGAAGCCAGCGACCGTTACACAGACTCCCTGATTAAGCAATCTCAAACACCATTCAAAGACACATGTTACAGTTCAAGTGAAACAGGCCCAATACATTACACATAGTGTCAGCCTAAACATTTAAAATAAGCTTAACGGCCGGAATCTGAGACCGGCTATCAACAATTAAGACTGACAAGATCAAAACAAGGACACAAAAAGAACGTAATAATAACAAATAGAAAACAAATAGAAACACATCAGATCTTCCCTTGAGCCAAGGATTAACCTTTTTTTCCTCAGCAGTATCTGATAAATTAACCCATCAATAGACACTGCTCCACGAATCAGAAATGAGTTTTGAAAACCAAGAAAAGGTTTAGAAACTCACACTTGGGGACCACTTTTCCCAGCTAGCCAGGAATTCATGCAGAATTGTCACTCAGCTTTGATCTCCACGATTAAACCTCTCTGGGAAGTGCTGGGAAGTGCTCCATGCTGTAAGTTTTGCAAGGGTTGTACCAAAAAAGGAGCTAGAGCCCTGATTGGTTTGCATTGTATTTGAACTGTATTTGGGGTCCTCATTGGATCTCCATCGCTTTTCAGCAGAATTTCAACTTTCAGAGCTTCTGGGAAGTGCTCCATGCTGTAAGTTTTGCAAGGGTTGTACCAAAAAAGGAGCAGCCCGTGCACCTAACGGCACGTGAATTATATTACTAAATATCAAAAACAGCAGTGGTACATTCAGGGCAAGTGCATCTGAAATTCATTGTAACTCAGCATGTCTGGCTTAGTTCAGTGCAACACCTGTTTTGCAGCTATCTTTCGCAGTACCCTTGGAAACTGTCCTATCTGTAAACAAATCACTAGTCTACAAGGACAGATTATTTATCTAGGGTCTGTAATCTGTGCTCTTCAGGCAGAAATCAGGTGTCCAGTTCAGCCCTTCTACCCTATTGAGCCTCCGTGCTATCAGCCCCCTCTACCACAAAGATCCTGCAGGAGAAGGGCAGTGTGGACAACCGTGGGATCTGGCAGGGTGAGATCTGTCAACCATAAACCCAAAGCTTTCGC
>JAKJMR010008207.1:0-20366 GCA_024449315.1 Daboia siamensis | reverse complement strand
CCCGAGATGCCGGTATGCACAGCCACTCAGTCTTGGCAGGATTGAGACGAAGCCTGTTTCTCCCCATCCAGACCCGGACCGCCTCCAGGCAACAGGACATCATGGCGAGGGCATCACTGGGTTGGTTAGGGGTGGAGAAAAAAAAGTTGGGTATCATCAGCATACTGATGATACCCCACCCCGAAACCATGAATGATCTCGCCCAGCGGCTTCATATAGATGTTGAACAGGAGGGGAGAGAGAACCGACCCCTGAGGAACTCCACAAACGAGAGGCCTCGGGGAGGATTTCTGCCCTCCCGTCAACACCGACTGTGAGCGGCCCAGGAGATAGGAGAACCACCGTAAAACGGTGCCTCCCACCCCCAACCCCCTGAGACGCCGCAGTAGGATACCATGGTCGATGGTGTCAAAAGCTGGTAAGAAATCTAATAGGACTAGGACAGAGGAACAACCCCTGTCCCGAGCCCGCCAGAGATCATTCACCAGCGTGACCAATGCCGTCTCCGTGCTGTGCCTGGGCCTGAAACCCGATTGGTATGGGTCCAGATAATCAGTTTCCTCCAGGAAGAGAGGAAGCTGATGCGCCACCACACTCTCAACAACCTTCGCCAAAAAGTGAAGGTTGGAGACTGGACGATAGTTATTTAAAACAGCCGGGTCCAGGGCAGGCTTTTTGAGGAGGGGTCTCACCACCACCTCCTTCAAGGCGGCAGGAAAGATACCCTCCTTCAAGGAAGCAGTTATTACTGCCTGGAACCAGCCTCGTGTCTCCTCCCGGGCCGCATAAACCAGCCAGGAGGGGCACAAGTCCAATAAACAGGTGGTGGAGCTCAGCCTCCCCATAATCCTGTCCACATCATCAGGGGAAACAGGATCGAACTCAATCCAGATAACATGCTCAAGACCATCCGATTCCTCCACGTCAGACTCTGCCCAGTCAGAGTCCAAACCGGCCCGGATCTGAGCGATTTTGTCAGTCAGATGATGACTAAACTCCTCGGCCCGACCCTGTAAGGGATCCTCCCTCACCTCCTGGTTAAGAAGGGAGCGAGTCACCCTAAAAAGGGCGGCCAGGCGATTATCTGCAGACGCGATGAGGGCAGCGAAGTAATTAGCCTTCGCCATCCTCATCGCCGCAAGATAAGACCTTATAAAGGTTCTTAACTGCAATTGGTCAGATTTGGATCGGCTGGACCTCCAACCGCTCTCTAGACCCCATCTCCGATGCTTCATCTCCCGGAGCTCCACAGAAAACCATGGAGCCCAGCGGGATCTGCGCCGGGTCAGGGGTCACAAGGGTACAAGACGGTCGAGTGCCTCGGTGGCCGCCCTTTCCCAGGCATCCACCAAGGCATCGGCGAGGCTGTGAATGAGGGCGATGGGTACAGACCCAAGCACCATCTGGAACCGTTCTGGGTCCATTAGGCATCTGGGGCAGAACTACCTGGTCGGTTTCGCAGCCCAGTGGCGGGGGGTGGCATAACGGAAGACCAGCCACAGGAGATAATGATCGGACCATGACAGGGGGCAATAGCTGGCGAACCCCCTCCCAGATCATCCAACCACTGTCCAGATAAAAACACCAGGTCGAGAGTGTGACCCCCCACATGAGTCGGGCCCTGAATTACCTGGGTCAGGTCCATGGCCATCATGGAAGCCATGAACTGCCGAGCTAGCTCCGACGACCCTCCCAGGGAAGGTAGGTTGAAGTCACCCAGAAATATAAGCCTGGGGAACTCCACCGCCAACCCTGAGAGGGTGTCGAGCAGCCCAGGTAGGGCTGCTGCCACACAGCTGAGCACCAGGTATATAAGCAACAAGCCCATCTGAACCCGAGGGCCATATCTCAGGAGGAGGGACTCACTCCCGCCTATCTGGACAATGGTGGTCTCCCGCGGACATAAAGTCTCCCGAATAACCACCGCCACCCCACCACCCCTACCCTGAGCCCATGGCCGGTGTAGCACACAGAAATCTGGGGGGCATAACTCGGTCAGAGGGACCCCTCCCTCTGAGCCCAACCAGGTTTCCGCAATGCATGCCAGATCCGCACATTCCTCCTCGATCAAATCACGAACGAGGGGAGCCTTATTAACAACGGATCTGGCATTAAAATACACCAGCCTAAGCTCAGGGACCTGATCACCCTCATCCCCGGGCAAAAGGGTGCTAACCGGAGGGTCGGAGCGCACCACCGCTCGAAGATAGCGAGGGCACGATCCCAGATGTTGATGCAGCCCTCCGTGCAACCACCTGCTGCCATTCCCTATCGTCATGGGGATTTGACACCCCACCCCAGCACACACAGAGCCAGCGGCCTCCACCCCCAACCCCATCCCACCGGAACCCATAACAGGCCCAGACTGAATGCCGGTTGGTAATCCCCTCCCCTCCCTACTATTCCTCCCCCTCCCTAACCCTTTAAAATAACTGGCTAAAAAACATATCAGGGGCCTCTTAATGCGTCTCCACCAGAGGCCCCTAGGTAAGCCCAACCACCTCTCGGGATCCCAGCAATTGGACCCGTCATCAAGGGAGATGGTAGACAAGGAGGCTGGTCGTGTCCAGGAGGGAGAAACCCCCCTGAGGGCGTACAAGTCCGATCTGGAATATTGCAATCAAGCCATAAAGTGCAAATATCCATGTAAACCGTTGTTCACAAATGGAAAGTCAGATGATATAAGGTGTTAAGTCCGGAACACATCTTCATCCACCAATCCGGCTCTACTCTCACCTGAGCCGGTCCAGACGATGAACTCACAACTGACCTTTCACCACAGCTATGAGATCCAGTCTGGGGTGGGTAAAAACACCATTGCCAGGTAAAACCTTCCCAACTAGCCTCTCACAACAGCGGGGAGGTTGATGACCAATTCAGGGCCACCCTCTCACCACGGTCCAATCCCAGGTTCGTTCCGGAGTGTCAAAAGGAAGTCACGGAAGCAGGGGAAATATCAAGCCATCCAAACCCTGCATCAGCCTCCAGCCGGCATCAGGTGTAATCCAAATACAATTGCGGCCGATCTTCGGGCCACCAACCCCATGAGCAGTAGCAGCAGTTGAAACAAAATGCTACAAGTATGCTGCAACCAATCTTCAGGCCGCCAGGGACTCACCCATTAGTCCTAGGCATCAAGTATTCCGCAGCCAATTTTCGGGCCGCCAGGTCTCTGTTGTCTTCCAGGAGGAAAAAGAAACCTCCCCACAGCCAAATACGCTAGAAACGGCGCCCGCCAGCTGACTCCGGCGCCAGGTGATCCGCGGCCATTTTGCAGGCCAGAAGGCCGAGAATAACATTCCAGAGACAGAGGCCTCCGCATGGCTGAAAAACGGCGCCCGCCAGCTGATATCGGGCGCCAGATGGTCCACAGCCGATTTAGGGGCCGCCCAAGCCGCTGCTGCCTTGCGGAGTTCCCATAATCAGAAATAATCAGAAACGGCGCCCGACAACTGATCTTGGACGCCGGAAGATCGGCAGCAATTTGCAAGCCGCTCGGTTGCTTCTGCTGCCCTCCGGAGGGGGGGAGAAGGCTCCACGCCGCAAAAGCGACGCTTGCCTGATGTTTCCAAGCCCCCCCCCATCCAGATGCAAACCTCGGCTGGGCTTCAAGTGAGCTTCCCGACTTTCCATTGTGCAAGCACATCACGGAGCTCACAAAACGCTTCCCGTGGTCGCCATCTTGGGCAAAAAAAATTGACCCGATGGTGAGTCGACTCATCCTACCCTTTTTATTGCCTGCTAAACTCATAATCCCTAAGTCAGGGGCACAAGTAGACCTTAAAGTGCTAGTCGATACTGGCTGCTACCGATGCATCATTAGCCTGTCATGTGCCTTGAGACTAGGCATATGGGCTAAGCCGCTCTACAAACCTGTGAGGTTTGAGCAAGCCGATGACTCCCTAATGGGAGGGACTTTAGTCACGCAATTAACGGAGCCCTTATGCCTGGAAATAGCTGAGCACTGGGAGTTTATTCGCTTCCTGGTAGCTCCAAAGATGTCTGAGACTGTGATCCTAGGACTAGCCTGGCTAGACAAATGGAAACCATTTATCTGGTGGGAAAAAGGAATGAGAACTGTGAGGTTACCCATAGGGCCCAATCCCCCTATTGATTCAACAGATCTTACAGGGGATTTTAGCCCACCCAATGAACGAGTGCACATGGTTGCCTTATGGTCACCTGGCAAGTTGGTCAACCCCAGTGAGTACCAGGACCTAGCGGAGGTGTTTAGTGAGAAAGAATGCGATACCTTGCCTCCTCACCATCCCAATGATTGTTCCATCAAACTGTTACCAGGGGGCAAACTCCCCCAACCAAGAATGTACACTATGTCCCCCCTTGAAATGGAGGAGAAGCAGCGGTATGTGGATACAAACCTAGCGAGGAGATTCATCGAATGGGCCAAGTCTACTGTGGGAGCCCGTGTTGTTCAAAGAAAAAAAAGATGAGTCTCTTCGTCTCTGTGTGGACTATAAAGACCTGGACGCTGTGAGTGTGGAAAATAAATACCCTCTCCCCCTCCTGAAAGACTTATTAACCCACCTGGCGAAGGGGAGCATCTTCACCCGTGATGGCGAAACTATGGCATGGGTGCCACAGGTGGCAGGCAGAGCCCTCTCTGTGGGCACACATGCCGTTGCCCCAGTCCTAGACCTTCAGCTGGGTTTTAAAAAACCTTTTCCCTTTAGGCCTCTGCCGCCATGTACCCCCGCAAAAAAGGTTCAATTAATCAACTTCTCGTGGGGAAAAAAAGTTCTCACAAAGTTGGAATTGATTGATTGAACTTTTTAGTTCCACCCAGTCTGCAGCTACCACTGCAGCCACACTCACCCAATTGGCCATGCCCACCCAATTAGCCACACCCACCCAAAGGGCCATGCTCACCCGGCACCCGATGATAGATAAGTGGGTTTTGAGTTGCAGTTTGGGCACTGGGTCTCTAAAAGTTTCGCCATCACTGGTCTTCACCAGGTTAGACCTGAGAGAAGCATATTACCGGGTAAGAATAAAGGAGGGGGATGAGTGGAAAACGGCCTTCAACTGCCCCTTGGGAAGCTACCAATTCAAAGTCATGCCATTTGGACTGCAGGGGTCCCCAGCCGTATTTATGCAGTTGATTAATGAGATCCTACATGAACATTTATACAAAGGGGTTCTGGTGTATCTTGATGACATTCTGATATACAGTACAAATATGACTGATCACATAAGACTAGTTGGAGAAGTGTTAAAGAAACTATTGAATGCCAAACTTTATGTCAAATTGTCGAAATGTGAGTTTCACCAAACCCGATTAGATTATCTCGGCTATAGAATTTCTGACGAGGGCATCGAAATGGACCCAGCCAAAGTGAAAACTATAGTTGAATGGCAGCCCCCAAAGACTTGCAAACAGCTCCAAAGCTTCCTAGGGTTTGCCAATTTCTACCATCAATTCATTCCCTCTTTTGCCGAGACTGCTCTACCCCTTACAGAACTACTCAAAACGGGCAAGGGAGAGGGAGAACCGCAACCTGGCCAGCCCCTAGCATGGACTATGAGTTGTCAGAAAGCTTTTGAGAATTTAAAAAGACTATTTGCGGTTGAACCGGTCCTAAAGCACCCCTGCCCCGGGGAGCCCTTTGTAATTCAAGCAGATGCCAGCGACGTGGCAGTCGGAGCTGTTTTACTACAAAGGAATAAAAGTGGAGTCCTACAACCTTGTGCCTAATGTTAGGCATATGGTGTTAGCCTACAATGTTGGGTTGAAAATATATTAACCATGATGTTATGTCTTTAAGATGTTAATTGGCCAATGGGTGTGTTAGTGTTCTCATGGCCATAAGAGGGAGCTAGGAACGTAGCTTCTCTCTCTCTCTGAATTAACTGCTCTCTACTATTACTGTTTTTGCTCTGTTACCTGAACTGTGTATTGACCTCTGGACTGGTAAGACTTTGTATTTTGGATAGCTACTTGGACTGTTTATTTTTGACTGTGCATTTTTGTTCTTACACCACCTCAAAAGTAAACTACGTTTTGCTTTTACAACTCAGTGTACTCTTGTGTTTACTGTGTGACTCTTGCTGCTCTCAGTACCCTTCCTTGTCTGTGCAACTCTTTGGTAGCACAAGGAGACCTCTGCACAACAAATTCCTTAACCTCTAAGAAATTCATGGAAGGTGAGACGAGATGGACAGTCTGGGAGAAGGAGGCCTTTGCAATTAGGTGGGGGCTATTAAACTGGCAACACTATTTAGAAGGGAGCAAGGTGCCTCTTGAAGTATGGACAGATCACAAAAATTTAGAGGCACTAAAAACTCCCCGCAAATTATCCCCAAAGCAAGTGCGATGGGCACAGTACTTTAACCGTTTTAACTTTACTTTAAAGTACATACTGTGAAGAAAAAACTTCCTAGCTGATGTGCTATCCCGACTGCCACAGTACAAAAGTGAACGCGAAGAGGTCTACGAGGCAATTATCCCCAGTTCACAACCTGCAGCACAACTCACACCTCGCAAAACCCCTAATCCTGATGACCCAGGAGTGAAGAATATAAAACGAGAGCTCCTCACTGATCAATGGTTCAAAGATAATCAAACCTCCCTAACATGCAGGGATGGTTTGGCATACATGGGGGGAAAATTGTATCTACCTGAAACCCTCCGTCTCAATGCTCTCAGACACAGCCATGATGTAAAACAGGCTGGACACTTTGGATATTTAAAAACTCTACACCTCATCCGCTGGCAATTTTGGTGCCCGGGGCTAAAACGAGATGTGGAAAACTATGTCAACAGTTGTACTGTATGTGCCACCATGAAAAGAATTCCAGGGAAAACCCCTGGGCTACTGCAGTCGGTAGCAGACCCTTCTCAACCATGGGAAGAAATAGCTATGGACTTTATTGTAGACCTACGCAACAGTAGAGGAAATACTGTCATCTGGACTGATAGATCTGTTTTTGAAGCAGGCTAACTTTATCACCTGTAAAGGACTCCCATCTGCACGATTGACTAAATTGTTCCTGAAATATATCTACCAACTGCATGGCGCCCCTAAGTGAATAATTTCAGATAGAGGAGTGCAGTTCACAGTGAAATTTTGAAGGAATTTCCTTAAATTAATTGGATCATCTCAAGGCTTATCATCTGCTTTTCATCCAACTACCAATGGGGCTGCAGAATCTGCTAACAAAATGGTGGAGCAATACCTCAGATGCTATGTTTCCTACCAACAGACAAACTGGACTGACCTCCTCCCCTTCGCCAAGGTGGCCTACAATAATTCTGTTCACAGCAGCACTGGCTACACACCTTTCAGAGTAGCCACAGGAAAAGAGATCAGCCCGATGCCTGACTATCCTCAGGTGCCCTCTGCTTCCCAGACACTTGATCAATGGGTGAGGGGGTGGGAAGAGGTTTGGAGAAAGATGAAAACGGCGTTAAAAAAGACGTCTGAGACTTACAAAAACAATCTGATAAAAAGAGAGCTCCCCAAAGAACATTCCCAAGTGGGGGAAAAGGTTTATCTGTCAACTAAATATTTACGTCTCAAATTACCCAGCAAGAAATTGGGACTGAAATCCTTGGGGCCATTGTGAAAATCATCAACCCAGTCACAGTAAAATTGAAACTCCCCAGACTTTTGGGAAAAATTCACCCGGTGTTCCATTGTAGCTTACTGAAACCTTTTCGGGCCTCCACTTTAAGACCTCCCCCTAAGAAAGCAATTTCTTTTTTCCGTTCATTATCCACTTGTATAACTCCTCTCTTATCTTGCAATTGATCTATCCGTCTACTTTCCTTTTCCTTCTTTAATTTATAGGTGAGCCACCGGCCCGCCTTATTAGCATGCTCAAAGTGATGTTGTCTGGCCATTTTAAGCTTATAATAATAATAATAATAATTTTATTTATATACCGCCCTTCTCCCGAAGGACTCAGGGCGGTGTACAGGGCAAATATATAACGGTACAAAAATACAAAAGTTAAAAAAGATTAAACGTATGCCCAGCTAAAACAATAAATACAAATATTAAAATAACCCCCATCCCTCATCAGGCCAGGCCGGATTGTAAAAATAAGAATGTCTTTAGATCGCGACGGAAGGAGCGAAGGTCGGGCGCCATCCGGAGCTCAGCCGGCAGCTGATTCCATAGCTCCGGGGCGCCCAGGGAGAAGGATCTCCCCCTGGGGGTCACCAATCGACATTCTCTGATCGGTGGCACCCTGAGGAGGCCCTCTCTGTGGGAACGCACAGGGCGGAGGGAAGTTGATGCCGGCAGCAGGTGATCCCCAAGGTACTCCGGACCCATGCCATGTAGGGCCTTAAACATCATAACTAATACCTTGAACCTCACTCGGAAGACAACTGGCAACCAATGCAGCTCACAGAGAAGAGGTGTAACATGGGAGTATCGGGAGACTCCCAACACAACTCTCGCGGCTGCATTCTGTACCAGTTGGAGCCTCCGAGTGGTCTTCAAGGGCAGCCCCATGTAGAGAGCATTGCAGTAGTCGAGGCGAGAGGTCACGAGCGCGTGAGTGACCATACATAAGGCATCCCGGTCTAGATAGGGCCGCAACTGGCGCACCAGGCGAACCTGGGCGAAAGCCCCCCTAGTCACAGCCACTATATGGTCTTCCAAAGCAAGCCGTGAATCTAGGAGGACTCCCAAGTTGCGGGTCCAATCTACGGGGGGTAATAATTCACCCCCCATAGAAAGAGATGGAATATTCTGAATATCCCGGGATGCCGGTATGCACAGCCACTCAGTCTTGTCGGGGTTGAGTTGAAGTCTGTTACTCCCCATCCAGACCCGAACCGCCTCCAGGCAACGGGACATCACGTCGAGGGCATCACTGGGGTGGTTTGGGGTAGAAAGAAAAAGTTGGGTATCATCAGCATACTGATGATACCCAACTCCAAAATCACGAATGATCTCACCCAGTGGTTTCATATAGATGTTGAACAGGAGAGGCGAGAGGACCGACCCCTGAGGAACTCCACAAACGAGACCTCGAGGTCGACCTCTGCCCCCCTGCCAACACCGACTGCTAACGTCCCAGGAGATAGGAGGAGAACCACTGCAAAACCATGCCTCCCACTCCCAATCCCCTGAGACGCCGCAGCAGGATACCATGGTCGATGGTATCGAACGCCGCTGAGAGGTCTAATAGGACTAGGACAGAGGAATGTCCCTTGTCCCGAGCCCTCCAGAGATCATTCACCAGAGTGACCAATGCCGTCTCCGTGCTGTACCCGGGCCTGAAGCCCGATTGGTACGGGTCTAGATAATCCGCTTCATCCAGGGCCAGAGGGAGCTGATGTGCCACCACACTCTCAACAACCTTCGCAAGAAAGCGAACGTTGGAGACCGGGCGAAAGTTATTCAACACAGCTGGGTCCAAGGCAGGCTTCTTGAGGAGAGGTCTCACCACCGCCTCTTTCAAGACGGCGGGGAAACTACCCTCACTCAGAGAAGCAGATATAACTGCCTGGAACCAGCCTCGTGTCCCTTCCCGAGCTGCATAAACCAGCCAGGAAGGGCACGGGTCCAATAAACATGTGGTGGAACTCAGCCTCCCCATGATCCTGTCCACTTCCTCCGGAGTAACAGAATCAAACTCCTCCCATATAATATCGACAAGACCGCCCGTGTCCTGATCGTCAGACTCTGCCCAGTCAGAGTCCAGACCGGTCCGAATCCGAGCGATTTTGTCCGACAGATGTTGGTTAAACTCCTCGGCACGCCCCTGCAAGGGTTCCTCCCTCACCTCCTGATTAAGGAGGGAGTGAGTCACCCTAAACAGGGCAGCCGGGCGATTATCTGCGGACGCGATAAGGGTAGCGAAGTGATTAGACCTCGCCACCCTTATCGCAGCGAGATAAGACCTAATATAGGTTCTTAGTCGCAATCGGTCAGATTCGGATCGGCTAGATCTCCAACAGCTCTCTAGGCCCCGTCTCCGACACTTCATCTCCCGAAGCTCCGCGGAAAACCATGGAGCTCGATGGGATCTGCACCGGGTCAGGGGCCGCAAGGGTACAACTCGGTCAAGAGCCTCCGTGGCTGCCCTTTCCCAGGCTTCCACTAAGGCATCCGCCAAGCTGTGAGCGGAGAAGGCAGGTGGGGACCCCAGCGCTGCCTGGAACCTCTCAGGGTCCATTAAGCGCCTGGGGCGGTACCATCTAATTGGTTCCACACGCCCACGCTGGGGAGTGGCAAAACGGAAGACCAGCCGCAGGAGATGGTGATCGGTCCATGACAGGGGCATAACAATTGGAGAGCCCCCACCAAGATCATCTAACCACCGTCCAGATAAGAAAATCAGGTCAGGGGTATGGCCTCCCACATGAGTCGGTCCAGAAATTACTTGCGTCAGGTCCATGGCCATCATGGAAGCCATGAACTCCCGAGCTAACTCAGAAGATCCTCCCAGGGATGGTAGATTGAAGTCTCCCAAAACCATAAGTTTGGGAAACTCAATCACCAGCCCCGAGAGGATATCGAGAAGCTCAGGCAGGGCTGCTGCTGCGCGACTAGGCGAAAAGTACACCAGCAGCAAGCCCAACTGCGCCCCAGGGCCGCATCTCAAGAGGAGAGACTCACACCCGACTATCTGAAGAATGGTGGCCTCCCGCGGACATAAGGTCTCCCTAATAACTACCGCCACTCCCCCGCCCCTACCCTGAGCCCGAGGCTGGTGCAGCACCCGGAAACCTGGTGGGCAGAGATCTACCAGGGGGATACCACCCTCTGGGCCCAACCAAGTCTCCGTGATGCAAGCCAGGTCTGCGTGCTCCCCCTCAACCAGATCCCGGATGAGAGGAGCCTTATTAACAACGGACCTGGCATTCAAATACACCAGTCGGAGCTCAGGTGGCTGCACATCCCCGCTCCCGGGACCTTGGGTCGAAGACAGAGGGTCGGAGCGCCTCACCGCTTGTAAGCAGCGGAGATGCCCTCCCAAAGATCGATATGGCCCTCCGTTCTTACACCTGCTACCATTCCCTACCGTCGTGGGAATAGGTAATCCCACGACCCGCTCCAGAGCTCCGGAGGCGGCCAACCCTGGCTCCCCCCTTACGCGATCTATCCTAGACCCGGCCTGAGCAACAGTTGGTGGATTACCCATTTCCGACCAACCATGACCCTCCCCCCTCCCTAACCCCACAAAATATTTGGCTAAAAAAGTAACCAGGGGCCTCTTATTAAATTTATACCTGAGGCCCCTGTTCCTGCCCAGCCATCTCTCGGGGTCCCAAAAATCGGGCCCTTCATCAAGAGGCAGAGTAATAGATAAGGCGGGTCGGACCCAGGATAAAGGAGAACCCCTAAGGGCAAACAAAGCCGTACTGGGGTAACTAAGACACATGATGATCCAGCAAAAAAGCAGACCCAGATTAAATCAAAATGGGAGGATCTTAAATGGAAGGAAAGTATCCACTGCAAACCTAGCTCCACTGCCAATAGAGCTGGTTAAAGCTGGATTAACCCCCCCAGAACGATCCCCATCCTCTCACGATGGTTCAGGACTGGGAAGCAGCCTAGGATATACAGCCGGGGAAAAAGATACCGCCTAGAGCTCTCACCTCTAAGACAGTAGCAGGTGGAAACTCTTAACCACTCTCCCACAGTGGTTTGTACCTCCGGGACCTTCCAAAACCCAGGGGGGAAAGGAAAGGAAAAAAAGGAGGGGGTGATGGAGCAAACAAGTCCGCGAAGTCCATAAGGTCACAAAAGTGGTAAGAGAGGGTCCAGATCCTTTCCGCATTGTGATCAAAATGGCCGCAGCAAACCAACTTCCTCCCCGCCAGCCATCTCAGGCGCCGACCAGGACCATCTCCACCACTCCAACGCTGATGTTGCTCCAAGCCAAAATCCGGCTCCTCAAGCAGCTGGAAGGCTATCCCCATAGCTGCAAACTCCATTAAGTTGTCCCGGGCTCCACAAGGCTACACCAGCCCCGCAACATACGGCAGCAACCACGATCAGCTGGTCGGCGGGGCACGAATCTCCCAAGTTCCTCCAGGACCTCCACCAAACTCCTCTTGGCTTCGCTAAACTCCCACAGCACCGACCACCAACCGGTCGGCGTCGCACAAAACAGGGCTCTGCCGAGTTCTTCCGAGGTCCTCCGGAGAGATCCATAAAGCTTCGCCAGGCTTCCCGGAGCTCCCGCGGCCCCGACAATCAGCTGGTCGGCGCCGCATTGCATGGGGCTCAGCTGAATTCGAGGTCCCTCGGAGCCTCCGGAGATTATAACACAAAGCAGGGCTCTGTCGAGTTCTTTCAAAGTCCTCAGTAATCTCTGAAAGGCTCCTTAAGGGCTCCGTAAGGCTTCACCAGGTCTCCCTGAGCTCCCGCAGCCCCGACGATCAGCTGGTTGGCGCATTGCCTCAGGCTCAGCTGAATTTGAGCTAACTCCTCTTGGTCTAATAAAAGAAGCTGATGTTTACTAGTGTCTACTGCTTCCTTGGCTTTAACATCTAATGAATTAGTCTGTAAAATCCTCTCAGCAGTCCGCAACTTTGCTACCCACAGTTCCCTCTCCTTAAATTTCTGTCTTTGCTTTCCACCTATATATTTGATCGCTAACCCTCTCATATACGCTTTAGCCGTATCCCACAAGGTCTGTATCGAGGTTTCACCATTATCATTGGCCATAAAAAAGGTTTCCATTTCTCTCTTTACCATCTGTTGGAATTCTATCTCTGTCAAGATGCTTGTTCTCAACATCTACCTCTTATTTCTTCTAATTTTATCACCTTTCCATCTAACCAACAGTGGATTATGGTCTGCCCAAATGCTAGGCTCTATCTCAATCTCTACTGTACGTGCTTTTAGGTCCGTAGTTACCCACACCATATCAAGCCTCAACCACGATCTATGCCTGGGAGAAAAGAAGGTGTATTGATTTGTCTGAGGGTGGAAAGCTCGCCAAATATCCGTAAAACCCAGCTCGTCCCTCCTATCTGCACATACTTTCAGAAGAATTCTCCTGTTTTCTCTCTTTTGACTATTCCCCAGTTTGTAGTCCAAATCCCTGTCAATTACTGCGTTAAAATCGCCTAATATGGATACATGGTCATATTGTAGATCAATAAGCTTTTGATGCACCATTTGATAAAAATCAGATTGTCCATTATTTGGGGCATATATTCCCACCAAGAGGACCTGTAATCGACCTATGCGTACCTCCAACATTAAAATTCTTCCATCATCCTTATAGATCAGTTTTGGTTCCAAGTGATTCCTAACATAAAAAATCACGCCTCTGCTTCTCATCCGCTAGCGCCACAAATAGCTCACCAAGTTCTGGACAATGCAGAACCGATTCATGTTGTTTTTTAATGTGAACTTCCTGGAGACATATAACATCCATATGCAATTTCAATAAGTTCTTAAAAACCCGCTTCCTTTTCACCTGTGCATTCAGACCATTTATATTTAACAAAAACAAACATATTTCTTCCCCCATCCTTACTTATCTACTGTCAAGCCGTCCCCAACGAAAACACAGTCGACGAGCTGTGGTACGGTTAACAACAAAGGATCGTTTATTCACAGACTCCAAAGTAAATGCAAAGTCAGCGTTGGAAGCCACATGCCTCCAGCGCATGCTTTATAGCCGATCTACATCCTGGCCCCAACCTCCCCAACACAAACCAGCATCCGGCTGGCGCCTATTTAAACTCTACCTCCTTCCCGCCCCTCGTGCATACCCGCGCCCATGTCTGTTCAAGCACTGGGCCATGTGGGCTGGTGGTGGAGGTGGGACCTGTGCTGGACTCTGAACGCCCCTTTGCTCTAGTAGTCTGTCTAGTTACCCGTTGGTTCCTCTCCTCGTCTCCCTTTCCTTCTCCTCCTATTGCTCCCTTCTCCTCCAACTCTCTCTCTTGACCATTACTATCTACCTCCTCTAAATCTTCTCTTCCTCCCTCCTTCTCCCAAATTGTAAATTCGCTCTTGAGGAATTCTTCAGCCTCCTGGGGGGTTTCAAGGCATATTCTTTTCCCCTGCCACGTCACCAAAAGCCCATCTGGGAGAAGCCATTTGTATCTCACCCCATATTTGCGTAATTTTGTTGTCAGGGCTTGGAACCTGTCTCAAAATAGTGACCTGCCTACCCGCATATTTTATCACCTGATTTCTCGATCCCTGATATACCTCCTCTCGTAGCGATCTCTTACTAAATTTTATGTGGACTTTCCTAGGGAGATTCTGTCTCCTAGTAAATGATGTAAATACCCGAAAGCACTCATCAATGCCATTATGCACCATCTGCTTGTCCTTCTGCAGCAACCCTGCCACCATCTCCACCATCTTTATTTCTAAATCTTCATCCGGCTCCTCCCTGACATTTTGGAATCTCAGAATGTGAGCAGATTTCTGCATCTCAAGCAGAACTATATCGTCTTCAAGCTGCTTATTAACTAGTAACTGTCGCAACTCACACCTCTCCATCACCGCTTCAACCTTCTCGACCTTCGTAACTACTTCCTGTATCTGACCCTCATGTCTTTCCATTTTCACACAGACATCATTCAATCTTGCGGAGATTTGTTTCATATCTCTATGCATGTCACCCATATCTTGTTTCAGTTCCGCCAAATCCTTTGCTGTGGATTCCTGGTTTTTTGTCATAGCTTCCTGTATAGAATATAACAAATTCTGAATTCCTTGAAGCGTAGGTGTTTTCTCAGCTGCTGCCACAGCCTCTAGGGATCTATGCGGAGTAGGAGGGGTCGTAGTTAGAGCCGACGATGTAGCTGTCAGAAGCTGTCTAGGAGCTAGACATTTCTGTTATGCAGAAGAGGAACCTCCTCCAAACTAGCGTATAATTAAGAAAAACCCGGAAGTATCAACTAATCCCTGCAGCCCCCCAATAGTTAATTAATATTCTAGTGGGCTAATGGATAAAGAACCAGTAGAAAGGAACAAAGATATATATATAACAATGTTACAAGTCTCCCTTCTTGCAGACGTCCCTCACCGCTCTCCTGCAGTTCCCCGTGGCTAATTTACAGCAGTAGCTTAATCACCATACAATCCACATCGAAGCCAGAAGAGGGACAATAAGAGGTAGCTTCCTGCCGCTTGCCAGCCAATTGTCAAACGAATTTATAAAAAACCACAGCGGCAAAAGTAGATCATAAAAAGTCCAAAGAGGTTCCCAAATACACTGGAAATGGGGAAAAGGCTGTGCCCAATCAGTTTTACTAATTCAGCAAATGGTCCAGAACCCAATCTCCCCAGTCTTCACACCACCTCTGAGCTGCTCACAAGAAAAACTATTCTGCCGCTTCGAGCCGCAATCAAGTCTTACACCTCCCAAATCCCTTCGAACTCAATTTTAAGGGGGCGATCCATTCCTCTCTCGCAGTTCAATTAATACTGTACCAACGCCGCTTCTGCTCCATTCCCCCAAAAGCGCTCTGTCATGGCGATGGGCCCGATATCCTCTTGGCAGGGCCCTCTTCTCTTACCGGAGATCAGGACTGTCCTTCACTTCGCCGGAGGTTCGCACTACCCCAGCAAGCCCGGACCCCTATCCTTCTTTGCTGATCGCTCCACCATCAGCAACGGCTTGTTTAGCCACTCGGTAGAGAGAAAACAAAGCTCGGCAGTTCAGGAAAATTTTCCCTACCGCTCCACTTGCCTCTGACGTCGCACCGGAAGTCCCAGTGAAAGGTATTCTTTTTTTTTTATTGAAAAGTTTTACAGTACATTTTTAAACTACAAAACCCCTCCCGTCCCTCTCCCCTCTCCCCAAACCTCCCCAACCCTCCCCTCCCCTTCCCCCTCCCCGACTTCCCAGAGCTAAATACAGGGTATAGAAATACAAACTAACATAATCTAAAATATGCAAACAATAATAAAATATTAAATTCTATCGCACTTTAACTCTTAATAAAATAACTACAAGCTAATTATACATCATATAAATCCACTACCTATTCAAATGCTAAGTGAAACTTTTTAGTCCCATATTTATTCTGAATATAATCTATCCATCTCTTCCACTCCACAGTATATCTCTGTTGCAATTGATCTTTTAAATATGCTGAAAACTTTGCCATCTCCGCCAAGTTAGAAACTTTTAAAGTCCATTCTTCTATAGTCGGCAGTTCTTCCTTCTTCCAATATTGTGCTACTAAAAGCCTCGCTGCCGTGATTAAATTCAACATCAATTTAATGTCCACAACGGTAAAATCTGTGATAATACCCAATAAAAACAATTGCGGAGAAAACTTTATCCTTTTCTTGAATATCTTTTGCATTGTTGTTGTTAGCTGCGAAGTCGTGTCCGACCCATCGCGACCCTATGGACAACATTCCTCCAGGCCTTCCTGTCCTCTACCATCTTCTGGAGTCCATCTAAGCTCACGCCTACTGCTTCAGTGACTCCATCCAGCCACCTCATTCTCTGTCGTCCCCTTCTTCTATTGCCCTCGATCTTTCCCAGCATTAGGATCTTCTCTAGTGAGTCCTTCTTTCTCATTAGGTGGCCAAAGTATTTGAGTTTTAGCTTCAGGATCTGGCCTTCTAAAGAGCAGTCAGGATTGATCTCCTCTAGGACTGACCGGTTTGATCGCCTTGCAGTCCAAGGGACTCGCAGGAGTCTTCTCCAGCACCATAGTTCAAAGGCCTCAATTCTTTGGTGCTCAGCCTTTTTTATGGTCCAACTTTCACTGCCATACATTGCAAATGGGAAGACCATAGCCTTGACTATACGTATTTTTGTTGACAGGGTGATGTCTCTGCTTTTTAGTGTGCTGTCTAGATTTGCCATGGCTTTCCTCCCCAGGAGCAAGCGTCTTTTAATTTCTTGGCTACAGTCCCCATCTGCAGTGATCTTGGAGCCCAGGAAAATAAAATCTGTCACTACCTCCATTTCTTCCCCATCTATTTGCCAGGAATTGAGAGGGCCAGATGCCATGATCTTGGTTTTCTTAATGTTAAGTTTCAACCCAACTTTTGCACTCTCCTTCTTCACCCGCAACAAGAGGCTCTTTAGTTCTTCTTCACTTTCTGCCATTAGAGTGGTATCATCTGCGTATCTAAGGTTGTTGATATTTCTTCCGGCAATCTTAATTCCAACTTTTGATTCATCTAGCCCTGCCTTTCTCATGATGTGCTCTGCATATAAGTTAAATAGGCAGGGTGACAGTATACAGCCTTGCCGGACTCCTTTCCCAATTTTGAACCAATCAGTGGTTCCGTGTCCAGTTCTCACTGTTGCTTTTTGACCCGCATATAGGTTTCTCAAGAGACAAATAAGATGGTCTGGTACTCCCATCTCTTTAAGAACTTGCCACAGTTTGTTATGATCCACACAATCAAAGGCTTTAGCATAGTCAATGAAGCAGAAGTAGATGTTTTTCTGGAACTCCCTAGCTTTCTCCATGATCCAGCGTATATTGGCAATTTGATGTCTAGTTCCTCTGCCTCTTCGAAATCCTGCCTGTACTTCTGGTAGTTCTCGATCCACATACTGCTGAAGTCTACCTTGTAGGATTTTAAGCATGACTTTACTAGCATGAGAAATGAGTGCAATGGTGCGATAGTTTGAACATTCTTTGGCACTGCCTTTCTTTGGAATTGGAATGTAAACTGATCTTTTCCAATCCTGTGGCCACTGTTGAGTTTTCCAAATTTGCTGGCAAATTGAGTGTAGCACTTTTACTGCATTGTCTTTTAAAATTTTGAATAGCTCAGCTGGAATACTGTCACCTCCACTAGCTTTGTTGTTGCTCAGCTTTTCTAAGGCCCACTTCACTTCACATTCTAGGATGTCTGGCTCGAGGTCAGTGACCACCTCATTGTGATTATCAGGGACGTTAAGCTCATTCTTGTATAGTTCTTCTGTGTAATTTTTCCACCTCTTCTTAATCTCTTGTGCCTCTGTTAGGTCCCTGCCATTTTGGTCCTTTATCATGCCCAGTTTTGCATGAAACGTTCCCTTCATCTCTCCAATTTTCTTGAAAAGATCTCTGGTCCTCCCTATTCTATTGTTTTCTTCTATTTCTTTGCACTGTTCATTTAAGAAGGCATTCTTATCTCTTCTAGCTATTCTCTGGAATTCTGCATTCAATTGGACGTATCTTTCTTTTTCTCCCTTGCCTTTCGCTTCCCTCCTTTCCTCAGCTATTTGCAAAGCTTCCTCAGACAGCCATTTTGCTTTCGTGCATTTTTCTTTGGGATGGTTTTGGTTGCTACCTGTTGTACAATGTCGCGAACCTCTGTCCATAGTTCTTCAGGCACTCTGTCTATCAGATCTAATTCCTTAAATCTATTTGTCACCTCTACTGTATATTCAACAGGGATATGATTTTAATTCATACCTGAGTGGCCTAGAGCTTTTCCCTACTTTCTTCAGTTTAAGCCTAAACTTTGCAACAAGAAGCTCATGGTCTGAGCCACAGTCAGCTCCTGGTCTTGTTTTTACTGACTCTATAGAGCTTCTCCATCTTTGGCTGCAGAGCATATAGTCAATCTGATTTCTGTGATCTTTTGCATATTCCACCAAATTTTAATCCAAAAAGCTTTGACCTTTTTACAAGTCCGCCATATGTGAAAATATGTTGCATCCTCACAACCACACCTCCAACATTTGGGCTGACAATTCGGATACATACTTGCTAATTCTTTAGGATCTAAATGCCATCTATAAAACATTTTATAAAAATTCTCTCTTAAATTTTGGGCCTGTGTGAATTTCACATTTCTAACCCAGATCTTTTCCCAAGTATCCATTGTTATAACTTCTTGAAAATTCTGGGCCCACTTTATCATACAATCTTTAACAAGTTCCATCTCTGAATCAATTTCTATCAATGCAAGATATATCCTTTTTATGTGTGCTTGACCTTGATCTCTAATTTGCTTTACCAAATTTTCATCAGTCATCAAAAAACCAGTTTTCTGATCCTCTTTCCACTTAGCCTGTAATTGCCCATACTGGAACCAAGTTTGTACTATCTTTCCTTCTTTTAAAATGTCATATGACTTTAATTGCCATAGATTCCTTTCCAAACTTAAAATTTCCTTATATGTAGTCACATCATATTTAAATCCCACATTTATATTTTCTATTGCATGTTTAGGTATTGCCCAGATAGGTATCTTATAATTTAACTTGTGTCTGTACTTTTTCCAAACTCGCAATAGAGCATACCTTAAAATATGTATCTTAAACACATTATCCACCTTATCATACAATAAATATGCATGCCATCCAAATATCAAATCATGACCCTCAAGATTTAATAATCTGGCTTGTGTTAAATTAAACCAGTCACTTATCGCTGACAAGGCAGCAGCTTCATAATACAATTTAAGATTAGGCATTTTAAGACCACCTCTTTCACGTGTATCTTGCATTATCTTAAATTTAACTCGTGGCTTTTTCCCTGCCCAGACAAATTTATTAATTCCTTTTTGCCATTCCTCCAAATTTAAATCCTTTTTACGTATAGGTATCATTTGAAATAAAAATAAAAATTTTGGCAAAACATTCATTTTCACTGCTGCAATTCTTCCCAATAGAGATAATTGTAATTTTTTCCAACTATCTAATTCGTTTTGTACTTTTCCCCATAACTTTTCATAATTATTTTTATATAACTTCACATTTGAGGGTGACAAATATATCCCCAAATATTTAACCCTTTTAACTCTTTCAAATCCCGTTAACTCTTCTAAAACAGCCTTTTGTGATACTGTCATATTTTTAGACAACATTTTAGTTTTTTGTATGTTGACCTTAAATCCAGAAACTTTCCCATATTGCGTTATTATCTCCATCAATTCTACAACTGAGTAATCAGGCTGAGTCACTGTAACAACCAGATCATCTGCAAACGCCCTCAATCTATAATCCTGGTCTCTAATTTGAATTCCCTTAATTTTATCCAAATCACGTATTTTAATCATTAATATTTCCAATGTTAAAACAAATAATAGAGGTGACAACGGGCACCCCTGCCTTGTACCTTTTTCAATATTAAATACTTCAGTCAGACTATTATTAACTATTATGCGGGCTGTTTGCTTCTGATATATTGCCCTGATCGGTTGTAAGAATTTATCCCCAAATTCCATTTTCTGTAATACTTTTATCAAAAATTGCCAATCCAATTGATCAAAGGCTTTTTCAGCATCCACGAAGATCAACGCTGCAGGGATCTGATTGTTTCTTTCCAAAAATTCCAAAAAATCTACTATATGTCTCACATTGTTCTTCATTTGTCTACCACTTATAAACCCAGTTTGATCACTATGAATTACTTGTTGTATTACCCTCATTAATCTGTTAGTTAAAACTTTGGCAAATATCTTGTAGTCCGTATTCAAAAGTGATATTGGCCTATAATT
>JAKJMR010008199.1:0-12865 GCA_024449315.1 Daboia siamensis | reverse complement strand
CCTTAATCTCTGTCTCTAATTCTTTCCTCCTAAATTCCAAATTACGTCTATATTTATTGTTAAGATATATCAACACACCTCTCATATACGCCTTACTAGCATCCCATACCATTTCCATAGAAGTACCCTTATGCATGTTTGTTTCAAAAAAAACCTTCATCTGTTTTTTACACTCTTCCACATTTTTCTGATTTCTGAACAAATTCTCATTTAAACGCCAGGAGCGTCGTTCTCTAATGTCTTTTCCAATCTCTAACCAAACTGGGCTGTGATCAGACATAGTCCTTGAACAAATCTTTATCTTCTTAGTTCTAAAAAAAAGATCATTAGTCAATAATATAAAATCAATCCTGGAAAAAGATTGATGTCTATCAGAAAAAAAAAGTATAGTCCCTTTCTTGTGAGTTCCTCTCCCTCCAAACATCACGTAAATCCATATCATCCATCATCTCAAAAAAAGATTTAGGCAATTTAGCATGACTTGGGGTACTTCTATAAGATCCACTCTTATCCATTTGTACATTCAAAACACCATTCCAGTCTCCCATAAAAATAAAAGATTTGTAATCCAATTGGGTAATCCTGCTGTGTAATAAACTATAAAAATCAGCTTGCTGTTGATTTGGAGCATATAATCCGACCAAAAGAGTTTTTTTGCCTTCTATTAACAAGTCCACAATAACATATCTTCCTTGTTGATCTGCTTCAATTAACTCTGCTGTAATTGTATTCTTAACGTAAATAACCACTCCATTTTTCTTGTTAACTGCGGAAGCAATAAATTGTGTACCTAATCTTGAATTTAATAAATGCTTTTGGTCCATAGCTCTAATATGTGTTTCTTGTAAACAAATAACATCAGTCTTAAATTGCTTTAAATATTGAAAAATTTTCTTTCTCTTCTGTGGTGAGTTTAATCCATTGACATTCCAAGTTAAAAACTTAGTCACCATTTCTGGCAACCCGAAGCTTTTGGAGTGCGTCTTCCAGAATCCCCTTCACATTTTTAGGCCGCGCTCCTCCCACAGCTTCGCTATAGGTACACTTTGGAGGTTCCACAACATTCTGCTGATCCTGCTCTTGCTCACGTCTGATTCGTCTCGAAGCAGCACGCGTAATCCTCTGGTCTCTTACTTCTTTTGATACTGTTGAAATTTGACCCGCTCCTGCTGCTCTCTCATCTGTCTGTATTCCTTCGGCATCATGAGACTTTCCCTCCTTTGTTGATTCCAGAAGTGGTATGGGGATTGCTTTTAAAACATTGCTATAAAAATCACGTGCCTGCATCACTGTAGCAAGACGGTATCTTGTGTCTTCAAACATTACCACCATACCCACTGGGATCTCCCATCTAAACTTGATATCACGTCGCTTAAGCTCCTGTGCCAGAAATGCAAATTCCTTTCGTTTCCTTAAAATTTTTGGAGGGATCTCTTTTAAAACCAGAACTTCTTGCTCTGCGATCACAAGCTTAGTATTGTAAGAGACTTGAATAACTTCATTCCTGGTTGCTCTCTTTGTAAAATAAACAACCACATCTCTAGGTAGTTTCCTTTGTCTCGCAATCCAGGAATTAACACGGAAAATTTTATCTATATCTTCTGCAATTCCTTCAGCTGGCCTTCCCAACACATCTTCCAGAGCAACAGAGACTATTTTCTTCAAATCTTCCTTGAGATTCTCCTTAAGACCCCTAATTCTCACAGCAAACTCCATTTCATGATATTGTACCAATGTCAGATCATAATCAATTTTATCCACCACATTCTCTGTCTCTAATATCTTTGCATCCAATTTAATATTATTTTGAGTGAGATCCTCCACTCTTTCGTCCAGGCGTTCAATACATAACGCCATGCCTTGAAATGCAAGCAAGATGTCCTCCCTTATTACTGTAAACTTTTCATCCATAATTTCTGTCAGCTTCTCATCCAACTTTTCATCTATCATCTCAGCTAAATGCTGTGAATGCTTTTCCAAAGCATCTTGCAAAACTTTAACTGTTAAAACAGGCGAAGGTAAAGGTGCAGGAGGTGCTAAGGCTTGCACTGAAGATTGCGGCAGGGGGGAAGCCCCCGCACTTTTAGTAAGTTTAGAAGATTTAGCCGCCATTTTTTCCCCTCTTTTGCAACTACGCACTTTCACTTTCAAAGTCTTCAATGTGGATTGAGCCAAAGATCAAAAGTTCACTTACTCCTTATTCTCTTGCATCGCTCTGCCTGCTTTCATTATCTTCCAAAGTCCATTCTTGTAAGCAGGGATGGTTGCGTTCGCCTTGTTCTGCTCCAAAAAAAAACGGAGCAGACACGCTGCGCAGCCCGGAGAAATCCAAGCTTCGGGGGGGCTCAATCCTTCAGCCGCCAGAACTTAAAGCCCTGGCGGCCCCAGAGAGCCCTTCCCCTACTTGGATACTCACCCCCTCCTCTTCTCCCGAGGAGGGGGCTTCCGAACCGCCGAAACAGCTGATCGGCGCTGTTTTCGGCGGTTCTACAAAGCCGCGAAGCTGACAACTTAAAAGCAGCTGTCGTCGTCGGCGCCTTGCCACCCGGAAGTCCCTGCCTGTTTAACTTATATGCAGAGCACATCATGAGAAAGGCAGGGCTAGATGAATCAAAAGGTGGAATTAAGATTGCCGGAAGAAACATCAACAACCTAAGATATGCAGATGATACCACTCTAATGGCAGAAAGTGAAGAGGAACTAAAGAGCCTCTTTTTGCAGGTGAAGGAGAGTGCAAAAGTTGGCTTGAAACTTAACATTAAGAAAACCAAGATCATGGCATCCGGCCCTCTCAATTCCTGGCAAATAGATAGGGAAGAAATGGAGGTAGTGACAGATTTTATTTTCCTGGGCTCCAGGATCACCGCAGAAGGGGACTGCAGCCAAGAAATTAAAAGACCCTTGCTCCTGGGGAGGAAAGCCATGGCAAATCTAGACAGCATACTAAAAAGGAGACATCACCCTGTCAACAAAAGTGTGAATAGTCAAGGCTATGGTCTTCCCAGTTGCAATGTATGGCTGTGAAAGTTGGACCATAAGAAAGGCTGAGCGCCAAAGAATTGAAGCCTTTGAACTATGGTGCTGGAGAAGACTCCTGAGAGTCCCTTGTACTGCAAGGCAATCAAATCGGTCAGTCCTAGAGATCAACCCTGACTGCTCTTTAGGCGGCCAGATCCTGAAGTTGAAACTCAAATACTTTGGCCACCTAATGAGAAGGAAGGACTCACTGGAGAAGAGCCTAATGCTGGGAAAGGTTGAGGGCATGAGAAGAATGGGACGAGAAAGAATGAGGTGGCTGGATGGAGTCACTGAAGCAGTAGGCATGAGCCTAAATGGACTCCAGAAGATGGTAGAGGACAGGAAGGCTTGGAGGAATGTTGTCCATGGGGTCGTGATGGGTCGGACACGACTTTGCAACTAACAACAACAACATAAAATCCTCTCTAATAAATCAAAACTCCAATTTTCTTCAGCCTTATTCTAGCTTTCTTCCTTTGCCAGCTCACCTTCCATGTCAATGCTTTTAAGTCATCAAATAGATCTCCCTCTGTTGTTATATATATCAGGGCTTTTCAACCAGTGGTACGCATACCACTGGTGGTACGCGAGCACCTGGCTGGTGGTACCCAGCATCCCCTTCCTCCCCCCCTTCCTCCCCCCTCCGCTCCTTCCCAGCACAAGCTGCTTGTTTGCCTGCCCTGCACAAACCCTGAGGGCGTGCAAACAGCACAGGCGCAGAGCGAGGCCCTGCCCTCCACAGGTACTCATTGTGCAGCAACTGGATTGAACTCTTCTCGTGTGGGATTCATGTCGTCCTTCCCCCCCCCCCCCCCTACTTCAGAAGCAAGGGGACAGAGCCATCCCCTCCCTCGGCAGGAAGGCCCCCTCCTTCTTTTCCCCCTTCTCTCTCTCTGTTGTGGCCTCTTCCATCTTCTTTTCCTCTCCCCCCTCCCCACGAGCTTGTGATACCCCTCATGGCCCCATATGGCCAGCCCCGACCTCCGCCGACGGGCTCCAGTGTTTTGGTGAAAACGCTGCATTTTTACTACTAGAGAAGCATTTGTTTTTTATTTCTAGGTGCTTGTTGGTTACTCTGACTTCAGTGGCCAAAAATAATTTGACCAACTTTGCGGATGTGGGGCAAGCCAGGGAAAGAGTGGGGGGAGGGAGAAATCCCCATGCTGCTCATCGGCATGGCGGCTGTCCTCTGCATGCTCTTCTGTGCCTGGCCGTTCCTGGGCTTCGGCAGCAATGTGCAGTACTGTCTGGGCATCGGATGGTGTGCTGGCATCCCCTGCGCAGGACCCACCTGATTGACCCACACGGCACAGCCGTGCCTTCCAGACTCCCTTCCCCCGGGTGCACCGAGGAGCTAGGCCACTTGGTCCTGCTGGCGCTCAGGACCGCCCTTTTCACCACCTGCTCCCTGCCGCTGATCGTAAGTAGCTGGGGGGGGGGCGGGAAGAACTAATGGGAGAGGATGGATAAGAAGGAGAACTGTTCCCGGTTCAGCTTCGGTGTCCGCCGAACGCCCTGTGGCTGCCATCAATGCTTTTCTTCCCCTGGGATGCAGCTTAATTTCCCAAAATAAATACGAGGGAAGAGGAAAGCGCTCTGAGGGGTGGGGGTGGAGAACGAGCGTCTGCTTTGCCTTCAGAATTTCCTGTTGGGTCTCACTCTTTCCACGCAGGGCTGGGAAAGTTTGTTTGAAATCAGTAGCAGTCTGTGCCAAAAGTGCAACAGATGAACCTGCATCTGCGGGGGAGGGGAGGGAGCAGTGACACCCCCTTACTGTTTCAGTGGGGTGGAGTGGTTGGGCTGCTTTGGGACTTCCTGTGGGTCGGGATGGTATTGTCTGCAAAATTGGTCAAATTATTTTTGTCCACTGGAGGCAGAGTAACCAACAAGCACCTAGAAATAAAAAAACAAACAAACTAAAAATGCAGCATTTTCAAAACACTGGAGCCCATCAGCAGAGGTCGGGGCCGGCCATATGGAGTCTCCAGCTTATCAGCTGCCTTGGATACAGCCTCCTGGGCGCACAGCATCGCGCCGACCTGCCGGGAGCTCTCTGCGACGCTGTGCACCCGGGAGGCTGCATCCAGGGCAGCCGATCAGCTGGAGACTCGGTACGGCCAGCCCCAACCTCCGCCGACAGGCTCCAGTCCACAGAGAGCTCCCAGCGGGAGATAGGAAGGGACAAAGAGGGAAGGAAAGAAGGCAATCCAGGGAAAGAGTGTGTGTGTGTGAGAGAGAGAGAGAGAGAGAGAGAGAGAAATCCCCGGCTGCAATTTCTGTGCAAGATTTCTTGCTTGCAAAAGGAAGGGTTAAAGAGGGAGGGAGGAAGAAATGAGGAAACCCCAGATGCAGGGCAAGCCAGGGAAAGAGTGTGTGTGTATGTGTGCGAGAGAGAGCACCAGAGAGAGAGAGAGAAATCCCCGGCTGCAATTTCTGTGCAAGATTTCCTGCTTGCAAAAGGAAGGGACAAAGAGGGAGGGAGAAAGAAATGAGGAAACCCCAGATGCGGGGCAAGCCAGGGAAAGTGTGTATGTGTGTGTGTGTGTGAGATCCCCAGCTGCAATTTCTGTGCAAAGTTTCTTGCTTGCAAAAGGGACAGTCCCACCCCCCTCCACCAGAGACCCATGGATTCCCCCACACAAGCACCCCTGCAACCTGAGTGATGAGCTCCCCCCCCAGCCATTGACTTCCCTTGTCAAAAAGTAGCAAAAGGTGATCACATGACCCTGGGACACTGTGACCGTCATAAGTATGAATCAGCATCTGAATGTAAATCACGTGACCCTGGGGATGCTGCAACAGTCATAAGTGTGAAAAATGGTCATAAGTCACTTTTTTCAGTGCTGTCGTAACTTCGAAGTCACTAAGCGAATTGTTGTAAGTCGAGGACTACCTGTACTTTATCATTTTTTTCCCTTTTTTTGGTCAAGTTTTTGACACCTTGCTGGGCGACTGGTGGTACTCGGATGTTGCCATATCCTAAAAGTGGTAAAATGGGTGAAAAGGTTGAAAAGCCCTGATATATATTATTTGAAATAAAAGAGACCATCCAGTCGGCATTTTTTTTGGAAGGGCTAGCAAATCGACTCTCTATTATTCCAAATCCCCATAGTTGTCCTGATATGTTTGTCTTCCCTTCGGTCTGTTCTTCTTCTTGCTCCTCAATTTTTTTCTGGTTTATATAGAAAGTCTTTTCCATTTTCAATGTTGTCAGTCCCTTTTCTGGATTTTCCATTAACTGTATTTGTTGGTCAGTTGAATCCTCTATCATAGTATTTAATTGTTCCACTTCTTCTGTTATCTTCTGCGTAGTTGATTCTTGAATTGTAGTCAAAATTTGGGTTTGTATATCTAGGCTGGCATCTTGTTCTTTTCTGTAGCATCTTATTTCATCACAAGCTGAAAGAATGGTTTCATGTATTGCTTTCAACATAAAAAGAATCTGTTCCTGGTCTTCATCTATATTCTCTTGATGGTGTGTTAAGTTGAAGGCTTTAAACTCAGAGAATGAAAATAATTTTTAACCTGAGTATAGAACACATCTGAGCTTCTCACAGCTGGTATTTGTCAAGGTTGAAAAAGTCTTATCTATAGTCTGGGCTTCAAGCCAAGTCTCCTTTAGACAATAACAAGTTGTAATATCAAACTTGGCCACAACATGTCACCAATGCCGTTTAAGGTTTTTTTAAGTCCAAAATTTTTATAATCCTTTTTCCAATTTTATTTCTTCTTTGTAAATAAAAAACAGAGTCTTCAGTAAAGATAAGAAATCTTTTGGTCTCCAAATTTTAGAAGCATATAAATCCAGTTAGATTAAGGTTATTCTTTCAGTGTTTTAACTCCCCTGGATAGTCAGTTGCCGCTATTCTTAGAGGGTGGGATAAAGGTTCCCTTCCCTCTCACAGGGGGGAAGATATTTTGGGCAGCTTTTACAGGAAAAGAAAATACTTGGAATTGGAGAGAGGTTCAGATCTCACCCAGTCTCATCTGCGCTGCTTTAGAAGTGCCTGGTGGTAAGTTTGACTTCGGCTGTCTGCAGCGGAAGAGCTACCATCCTACCGTGATCAATCGGGGGTCCCCTCCTTGCTTGTCGCCCCTACAGGGTGACTCGACCCTTTCCAGGGTCCCCCAGCAGAGCGAAACCGAACGTGGAAGACGTAGCTTGCCTTCCAGTGTCCGCAGCGGCCATGATGGCAAACCACGGACAAAGAAATGATCAGTCTATAATTTTAATGGTAGGTTTATTTTAACTGTGAGAGACAGAAAAAAAAATCCAGAAAAACTCATTTCAAAAAAGTTTTAATGAGTGAAATAAGTATTTGATCCCCTATCAATCAGCAAGGTTTCTGGCTCCCAGGTGTCTTTTATACAGGTAACAAGCTGAGATTAGGAGCACTCTCTTAAAGGGAGTGCTCCTAATCTCAGCTTGTTACCTGTATAAAAGAAAAGTGTCCACAGAAGCAATCAATTAGACTCCAAACTCTCCACCATGGCCAAGACCAAAGAGCTGTCCAAGGATGTCAGAGACAAGATTGTAGACCTACACAAGGCTGGAATTGGCTACAAGACTATCGCCAAGCAGCTTGGTGAGAAGGTGACAACAGTTGGTGCAATTATTCACAAATGGAAGAAACACAAAATAACTGTCAATCTCCCTCGGTCTGGGGCTCCATGCAAGATCTCACCTCGTGGAGTTTCAATGATCATGAGAACAGTGAGGAATTGGCCCAGAACTACACAAGGAGGATCTTGTCATTAATCTCAAGGCAGCTGGAACCATAGTCACCGAGAAAACAATTGGTAACATACTACGCCATGAAGGACTGAAATCCTGCAGCACCCACAAGGTGCCCCGGCTCAAGAAAGCACATCTACAGGGCCATCTGAAGTTTGCCAATGAACATTTGAATGATTCAGAGGAGAACTGGGTGAAAGTGTTGTGGTCAGATGAGACCAAAATCGAGCTCTTTGGCATCAACTCAACTCGCCGTGTTTGGAGGAGGAGGAATGCTGCCTATGACCCCAAGAACATCATCCCCACCATCAAACATGGAGGTGGAAACGTTATGATATGGGGGTGTTTTTCTGCTAAGGGGACAGGACAACTTCACCACATCAAAGGGACGATGGACGGGGTCATGTACTGTCAAATCTTGGGTGAGAACCTCCTTCCCTCAGACAGGGCATTGAAAATGGGTCATGGATGGGTATTCCAGCATGGCAACAACCCAAAACACACGGCCAAGGTGTGAGATTTAAAAGCCCAAAATCTGATACTCACAACTCGAAGACAAGTCTGGTTAACAAAGGCAAAGATTTATTGAAAAGAAAATTAAAAATAATAAAGAAAGAAAGCATTTGTAAACGCAGCCTCTTAGACCCTTCCCAAATTGGACTGGGGTCAAAGAGCGCGCTGAGCAAGTTTCAAAGTAGGCATTTTATACTCTTTCACGATACACGCCATTCCTAAGAAGCTTAAGTCATTCTTTGAAGTTGTTTCCTATTTCCAAAGGGGTCCTTCTGACCATTTCCATCTATCCGTTATGATCTTATCTAGATCTTATCTCATTTACTTGTAATTTCCACCTTGGTTGTAATTTCCTGTCTCTCAGAAGCTTTTAGCAAGTCCTTGCTGATTACCATTTGTGAGTTCTCTGTCTGAGCAGGAAATAGCCCCACATCTTAGTGTTACATTTGATACAATTCATTGGTGTTACATTTTATACAATTTATAAAAGAATAACCTTTTATTTATTTTCCTTTAATTGCAACAAAGGAGTGGCTCAAGAAGAAGCACATTAAGGTCCTAGAGTGGCCTAGCCAATCTCCAGACCTTAATCCCATAGAAAATCTGTGGAGAGAGCTGAAGGTTCGAGCTGCCAAACATCAGCCTTGAAACCTTAATAACTTGGAGAGGATCTGCAAAGAGGAGTGGGACAAAATCCCTCCTGAGATATGAGGAAACCTGGTGGCCAACTACAAGAAACGTCTGACCTCTGTGATTGCCAACAAGGGTTTTGCCACCAAGTACTAAGTCATGTTTTGCGAAGGGGGTCAAATATACTGCTCAAAAAAATAAAGGGAACACTTAAACAACACAATATACTGTATTTAATAGTAGGATGTCTTATTTTCTGTTCCCTTTATTTTTTTGAGCAGTATACTTACTTCACTGAGTAAAATGCAAATCAATTTAACACTTTTTGAAATGTGTTTTTCTGGATTTTTTTTTATTCTGTCTCTCACAGTTAAAATAAACCTACCATTAAAATTAAAGACTGATCATTTCTTTGTCAGTGGGCAAACGTACAAAATCAGCAGGAGATCAAATATTTTTTTTCCTCACTGTACGTCCCTAGATTGATTGCCTGGTCTGCAGACTATAGTTTCTGTTCCCCTAAGAATTGAATTTCCTATCACCAATATTCACCTTTTTTTTTTCTTAGGGAAGTCTGGGATACTTTTCTTCCTGTTGCAGGAATACTGGGTTGTGCCTCTTTTTTAGAAACTATTGATGACTCCCTCTTTTGTGGATGTCTGCATATTTTCTTTCAGGCAGAGGCTATGGAAGCTACTGTTCAGTTCCAGAGGGGCTTCACTGGATTGGGCTAGGGTAGATATTAGGGGCTTTCCTCTTGGTTGTTCTTTTCTTCTAAAAGTGACATGTTTTGGTCTTGCTCTTTAAGTACATATTGTAGGGTCATTTTTTACGGAAGCTGTTTGTTCCCTATTGTGTTCAGTTTGGGTTTACCAGTTTTCTTCTTTATGTTCTTATATGGGGTTATTTTTTAAAAGCTGTTTGCTCCCTATTGTGTTTTATTTTGGTGTACTCTTCTTGTTTAGGTTGGGATTTGTTGCTTTGTTCACTGAGTTTCAGAGTGGCTAGAGTTGCCTCTAGACCCTTTACTTTTTCTTCTAGTAATTCAAGTAGTTTACATTTGATACATACATACATTGGGTCTTCTGTGGACATAAGCTGAAACATATGACACACTTTGCAAGTCACTATATTCACACAGGAGTAAAGTTTTGATTTTGTTTTGTCTTGTTTTGAAACTATCCAAAACTCCTGCACACCTAGTTGACTACCATAAAAAAGGTAGAAACAGGTTTCCAGGCAGATTTTTCTATAAGGGTTTTTTTTAATGCCCAAGCTTTCTTACACAAGGAAAGATAATTAAAAATTCAGATATGACCTGGAATATCTTCTTGCAACAGTGGCATCCATCTCCATCAGTCATCAGGATGCAGTTGTTAATCTATCAGCAACTGTGATGCAGACACCAATCCTTCCACAACAGAGACCTGTAACTTCACTACATCCTATATAGAGCTGATGGGCAAGAAATGGGAGATTGTGAAAAGCCACGTTTTGTACCAAGAAAAATGTATAATCTGGGACCTATAAAAGACATATGTTTGTTCTTCTCTTTGTTCTTTATGACAGTAAATAATACCCCTTATACATGTGGGGATCAATGACACAACAATGAATCTGAAAACAATAATGAGATTACGAACAGCTAGGGAAGAAAGTTAAAGAATTAGGAGCTTAAGAGGTGTACTCTTATTCTTCATGCCTCCTGCATATACTTGCTTCCTAAATAGCCAACCACCCCTCTTGAAAGGATTTTTTGAAAGAAATCAATATATCTGCATATACCTAGTCACAAACATTTGCCACAGATTTAGATGTAAAATTCCCAAGGGTATCACAGGGTGGAAAATATGTTACACTTGTGCATTAATCTTCAGGCAAGCAACTATGGCAAAACCACAAGCAGCAATCTTTCATTCATCCTTCAAGGAGGAGGAGGAGGAGGAGGAGGAGGAGGAGGAGGAGGAAGAAATATTTATTTTCAGACCACAACTAATAATACCCTCACCCTAAGGTTTTGCAGTATTTGGAATTTAAAAAAACATATAAGCTTTTCAAAAAATGGAAATAGAAATAACAACCGAATAAAAGGAAATTCACAGATTATGTAGTAACCCCCCTCCCAATCAAATAATCTTGTGTCAAGAGTGACACAATCAATCATCAATCTTATTGGGGTAGTAACTGGAGACTTACCTGTCTTCTCCGTTTTCATTCTTGACATAAAAGTGAAAGCAAGGCATGATAACCCTGGATACTTTTGCCAGGGTTATTTGAGGGCAAATGTCTTATGCAATTATCATATGCAGGACAAGTCACTTTTCATCAAGGAATGTAAACAAGAGGATTCCCAGGCTTCCTCTCTGCCCTTTGCTTTAAAAAAGGAAGGTACTATTCCCTAGAAAAGAATAATATTTTTCTAGTGTCAGGCAGTTTGCTTTTTGAACGGTTGGCTATGAATTCCCCTGCTTCAAGGGGAATTCAATTTTGTTCTCTCAGGAAAAGGTTTCCCGATTGCCACAGATGGGCAAACCTGAAACCAAAACCACTTTCCTCTTTGCCTGCACTCCTTTCACACCCTCATTCCTCAACATGCCCTCATCAGCTTCGAAATGTCCATTCTGACTGATTGCAAACACATCTTGGAAGACAGCTGAGGGCTGGGTGAAATTAAGCCAAGAGCCACCTGCAACAGCCCTACAGTTATAGGTAGCTCACTTCTGCACAGCACACAAACCTGAGAGGTTTAAAAAAGCTACTGCTTCATAAGCTTCTCAAGTACACACAAAGAGCAATACATATTTGCTCCCTTTTCATTTTCATTTACAGGTAGTCTTCATTTAGCTATTACAATTGGGACGGGCAACTCAGTCATTAAGCAATAAATAGCACTTAGACTTTTACACCGCTTCACGGTGCTTTACAGCCCTCTCTAACCAGTTTACAGAGTCAGCATATTGCCCCCAACAATCTAGGTCCTCATTTTACTGACCTCGGAAGGATAGAAGGCTGAGTCAACCTTGAGCCGGTGAGACTTGAACTGCCGAACTGTTGGCAGTCAGCAGAATTAGCCCTCAATACTGCATTCTAACCACTGCGCCACCACAGCTCTAAGTGGTCACTGCTTTACAGACCTGCAAAGGTCATAAATGTGGGCACTGGTCACAATGTTACTTTTTCATCACCACTGTAACTGCAAATGTTCACTAAACAAGGCAGTCACTAAATGGGGACTACCTATATGTTCTCTCACAGGATGTCCTGCTTGCAACACTACAGATCAGTGTTTGGGGTCCAATTTGGAATAGAGCAAGTCAACAGCAAGAGCAAGACAGTGAAGGTCAACTGGGGGGGGGGGGGGGGGAGGGGGCAGGGAGGGGGGTTGGGGGGGGGGGGTGGGGTGGCTGGGCTGGGCTGGGGCAGCTAGGGCTTTCTGGGGCAGGTACAGCTGGTGGGCTGCAGCTTTGTGCCACACTGCAGTTTTGTGCTGCGCTGCTGGGCTGTGGCTTTGCACCATGCTACTGGGGCTTTCCAGGATGCTATGGCTTTGTGCTGTGCTGTTGGGGCTTTTCAGGACACTGTGGCTTCACTCAACACTGTTGGGGCCAATCTCCAAATAGCACACACAGTCCTCACAATGCTTTCAGAAGGCCTCAGAAGCTTGGAGAATGGCAAGTGCAGCCTTCTCACATACAGGTGAAACTCGAAAAATTAGAATATCATGCAAAAGTTCATTTATTTCAGTAATGCAATTTAAAAGGGGAAACTAATATATGAGATAGACTCATTACATGCAAACCAAGATAGTTCAAGCCGTGATTTGTCATAATTGTGATGATTATGGCGTACAGCTCATGAAAACCCCAAATCCACAATCTCAGAAAATTAGAATATTGTGAAAAGGTGCAATATTCTAGGCTCAAAGTGTCCCACTCTAATCAGCTAATTAAGCCATAACACCTGCAAAGG
>JAKJMR010008190.1:669-16584 GCA_024449315.1 Daboia siamensis | reverse complement strand
GTTGGACTAGATGACCTCCAAGGTCCCTTCCAACTTTATTATTATTATTATTATTATTATTACTGTCTTCTCCTCCTTTCACTGAGTTGCCTCATTGATTTTCTCTGCTCTGCTCTGCTGGATTGCCTTCTGCTTCTAGCATCTCTGAACAGATTCAGCTGTGACTCCTCTGACACCTCGTACTCACACAGCTGAGCCTCATGAGGAACATGACTGGAGGGGCCAGGCTGAGAGTCCTGCAGTGCATCAGAGCCTCACTCCGCCACCAAAGGCTCTCCAAACCCCTCCTCCTCCTCAGATTCATCGAACTCAGCTGCTGGGAGCACAGGCTGACACTGAATCACAACACCACCTTACCAAGGATAGCTATATCATTTTGTGCTTCTATCTCCTTAATTCTTTGGGCAACTCTTTTTTTGGGTTGTTCTCCTGTTACGCAAGAGACAGGAAGGCCACAGCTTCTTACAAAATGTGTTAGTTTGGTGATCCAGGAAATTTGTGATTGTAGTTTTATTGACTCTAGTAGGCAGGGCTAGATGAATCAAACGTTGGAATAAAGATTGCCGGGAGAAATATCAACAACCTAAAATATGCAGATGATACCACTCTAATGGCAGAAAGTGAAGGGGAACTAAATAGCCTCTTGTTGCAAGTGAAGAAGGAGAGTGCAAAACCTGGGTTGAAATTAAACATTAAGAAAACCAAGATCATGGCATCCAGCCCTCTCAATTCCTGGCAATTAGATGGGGAAGAAATGGAGGTAGTGACAGATTTTATTTTCCTGGGATCCAAGATCACCACAGATGGGGACTGCAACCAAGAAATGAAAAGACACTTACTCCTGGGGAGGAAAGCCATGGCAAATCTAGACAGCACACTAAAAAGCAGAGACATCACCCTGCCAACAAAAGTGTGTATAGTCAAGGCTATGGTCTTCCCAGTTGCAATGTATGGCTGTGAAAGTTGGACCATAAGAAAGGCTGACTGCCAAAGAATTGAAGCCTTTGAACTACGGTGCTGGAGAAGACTCCTGCGAGTCCCTTGGACTGCAAGGTGATCAAACCGGTCAGTCCAAGAGGAGATCAAGTCTGACTGCTCTTTAGAAGGCCAGATCCTGAAGTTGAAACTCAAATACTTTGGCCACCTAATGAGAAGGAAGGACTGACTGGAAAAGAGCCTAATGCTGGGAAAGATTGAGGGCAATAGAAGAAAGGGACGACAGAGAATGAGGTGGCTAGATGGAGTCACTGAAGCAGTAGGTGTGAGCTTAAATGGACTCCAGAAGATGGTAGAGGACAGGAAGGCCTGGAGGAACATTGTCCATGGGGTCACAATGGGTCGAACATGACTTCGCAGCTAACAAAAACAACAATTTGAGATGTAAATATTTAGGTGACAGATAAACCTTTTCCCCAAGTTGGAATGTTCTTTGGGGAGCCCTCTTCTTATCAGCCTGTTTTTTATAAGTCTGAGAAGTCTTTTTTAACGCCGTTTTCGTGTTTCTCCAAACCTCTTCCCACCCCCTCACCCATTGATCAAGTGTCTGGGAAGCGGAGGGCACCTGAGGATAGTCAGGCATCGAGCTGAACTCTTTTCCTGTGGCTACTCTTAAAGGCATGTAGCCAGTGCTGCTGTGAACAGAATTATTGTAGGCCACCTCGGCAAAAGGGAGGAGGTCAGTCCAGTTTGTCTGTTGGTAGGAAACATAGCATCTGAGGTATTGCTCCACCATTTTGTTAGCAGATTTTGCAGCCCCATTGGTAGCTGGATGAAAAGCAGATGATAAGCCTTGGGATGATCCAATTAATTTAAAGAAATTCCTGCAAAATTTCACTGTGAACTGCACTCCTCTATCTGAAATTATTCGCTTAGGGGCGCGATGCAGTTGGTAGATATGTTTCAAGAATAATTTAGTAAGTTGTTGTGCAGATGGGAGTCCTTTACACACGATAAAGTGAGCCTGCTTCGAAAACAGATCTATTACAGTCCAGATAACAGTATTTCCTCTACTGTTGGGTAGGTCTACAATAAAGTCCATAGCTGTTTCTTCCCATGGTTGAGAAGGGTCGGCTACCAACTGCAGTAGCCCAGCGGTTTTCCCTGGGATACTTTTCATGGTGGCACATATGGCACAACTCTTGACATAGTTTTCCCCATCTTGTTCTAGCCCCGGCCACCAAAATTGCCAGCAGATGAGATGTAGATTTTTTAAATATCTGAATTGTCCAGCCTGTTTTACATCATGGCTGTGTCTGAGAGCATTGAAACAGAGGGTTTCACGTAGATAAAATTTTTCCCCCATGTCTGCCAAACCATCCCTGCATGTTCAGGAGGTTTGATTATCTTTGAACCATTGATCAGTAAGCAGCTCTCGTTTTATCTTCTTCACTCCTGGGTCATCAGGATTAGGGGTACTGTGCCCATTGCACTTGCTTTGGGGACAATTTGCGGGGAGTTTTTAGTGCCTCTAAATTTTTGTGATCTGTCCGTACTTGAAAAGGCACCTTGCTCCCTTCTAAATAGTTTCACCAGTTTAATAGTCCCCACCTAATTGTGAAGGCCTCCTTTTCCTAGACTGTCCATCTCCTCTCACCTTCCTTGAATTTCTTAGAGGTGTAGGCACAAGGTTGTAGGACTCCACTCTTATTCTTTTGTAGTAGCACAGCTCCAACTTCCATGTCACTGGCATCTGCTTGAATTACAAAGGGCTCCCCGGAGCAGGGGTGCTTTAGGATCGGTTCAGCCGCAAATAGTCTTTTTAAATTCTCGAAAGCTTTCTGACAACTCATAGACCATGCTAGTGGTTGGCCAGGTCACGGTTTTCCCCCTCCCTTACCCGTTTTGAGTAGTTCTCTAAGTGGTAGAGCAATCTCGGCAAAAGAGGGAATGAATTGATGGTAGAAGTTGGCAAACCCTAGGATGCTTTGGAGCTGTTTGCGAGTTTTGGGGGGCTGCCATTCAATTATTGTTTTCACTTTGGCTGGGTCCATTTCGATGCCTTCGTTGGAAATTCTATAGCCGAGATAATCTAATCGGGTTTGGTGAAATTCACATTTCGACAATTTGACATAAAGTTTGGCATTCAATAGTTTCTTTAACACTTCTCTGACCAGTTTTATGTGATCAGTCATATTCGTACTGTATATACTGTATATGTACAGCAAGATACACCAGAACTCCTTTGTATAAATGTTCATGTAGGACCTCATTAATCAACTGCATAAATACGGCTGGGGCCCTCTGCAGTCCAAATGGCATGACTTTAAACTGGTAGCTTCCCAAGGGGCAGTTGAAGGCCGTTTTCCACTCATCCCCCTCCTTTATTCTCACCCGGTAATATGCTTCTCTCAGGTCTAACTTGGTGAAGATACTCCCCTTTGCCAGGTGGGTTAGTAAGTCTTTCAGGAGGGGGAGAGGGTATTTATTTTCCACACTCACAGTGTTTAGGCCCTTCTAGTCTATGCAGAGACAAAGAGCCCCATCTTTTTTTTCTTTGAACAACAAAAGGACTCCCACAGTAGACTTGGCCCATTCAATGAATCCCCTCGCTAGGTTTGTATCCACATATTGCTGCATCTCCTCCATTTCAAGGGGGGACATAGCATACATTCTTGGTCATGGAAGTTTAGCCCCCAGCAACAGTTCAATGGAACAGTCATTGGGCTGGTGAGGAGGCAAGGTATCGCATTCTTTCTCACTAAATGCCTCCACTAGGTCCTGGTACTCACTGGAGATGAGTGGCTCACCTGCTGGCCATGAGGTAGCCATGTGCGCTCACTCATTGGGTGGGCTAAAATCCTCTGTAACATCTGTTGAATCAATGGGGGAATTGGGCCCTATGTGTAGTCACACAGCTCTCAATCCTTTCTCCCACCAGATAAACGGTTTCCATTTGTCCAACCAGGCTAATCCTAGAATCACAGCCTCAGTCATTTTTGGAGCCACCAGGAAGCAAATAAATTCCCAGTGCTCACCTATTTCTAGGCATAGGGGCTCCGTTAATTGCATGACTAAAGTCCCTCCCATCAGTTAGCCATTGGCTTGCTCAAAACTCACAGGTTTGGAGAGCAGTTTTGCTCGTATGTCCAGTTTCATGGCAAATGACAAGCTAATGATGCATTGGGAGCATCCAGAATCAATTAGCACCTTTAAATCTACGTGCATACCCAACTTAGGGATTATGAGCTTGGCAGGTAGCGAGAAAGGTGGGACGTGTCGGCTCACCATCGGGTCGTTCCATCCTTTGTTGTCGCTGTTGAAAGAGGGTAGAACGGGGTTGGGTTCAGCCTGAGCTCCGGCATCCTCCTGCGTGGGGGATGTGACCTGGGCAACAGGTTCCTGCGTCATACACTTGGATTTCTCTCCCATTAGCCACTGTGCAGATTTCTTTCTCACTACTGGTCCTGGTCTGTTCTGCTGTTGGGGGAAGGGGACTGGACATTTCGCTGCTCGATGACCCTGCTATCCGCATCGGAAACACTTAAATGCCAGGCCTACAGGTGACGTGGGTCTTTCAGCCATCACAGTAGCTGGAGATTTTTGTGGGGGTGACTGCCATTCGGGTTGTTCTGACCTCGGTTTGGCTTCAGGGAGGACAGGCTTCTTATAGCGGGTGAGCTGAACATCTAATTTCACCACTGCCTGGTACCATTCATGCAGCTGGTCAGGCACAGCTTGGTAGATACATGCCTTAGAAAGGTGGTCGTCTAACCCTTCTCTAAAAAGATGAATTATGGATTGCTCAGACCATCTCCCTATCCAACCAGCCATCTTTCAAAACTCCTGTACGTACTCTAGGGCAGGCCGGCCAGCTTGCTTTATCTTATGGATTTGTTCTTCCGCTTTGAGGGCAATGGATGGGTTCTCAAATCTTTCCCTCAGCCCCAGGACGAAAAGGTGGGGGTCCTCCAATTCATTCAGGACCCTGCTCATTATATAAATTGTTCAACCATTTGGATGCTTCTCCCTCTAGGCTGGATGCAATTACATCGACCATAGAACCTGGGTCTGGGTAGAGGTGAGCCCAGTGATTCAAGTGAGAGCGGACTTGGTTGAGGAAGAAAATCAGTTTCTCTGGGTCCCCATCAAAATTTGCTCTCAAGGGTGGGGTCATAATTGGTTGCTGGGGCCCCCATTGCTGCTGGCCCCACCCTGGTTGTTGGTTAAATGGTTGCTGGGGTCCCCACTCTGGTTGTTGATTTGATGGCTGCCAGGGCCCCCACTGCTGCTGGCCCCACTGGTCCTGCTGTATGTTCAGGGGTTGCACATTTGGGTCCTGCTGCTGCCACCCTTGCTGTTGTCCTCCCACCAGCTCCTGATCTCCAGGCTTCTGCACCAACCCCAGCTGTTGCAAGGCGCAAACTCAGAGGTTGTTGGCCTTTCATTTGTGGGGGTTTCCCAACCTCCCATTGCTGCAGAGGCCCCAGTCTGGGGTCCTCTGTCTCTATGGGTCTGGAGGGCTTGCCAGGGGACTCGTGGGGCTGGCAGGCAGTCTGGTCTGCAGCCAGGATTTTCCACTGACCCAGATTCTTAGTGGTAGATGGTCTGGCAGCTCTCCACCATTCTGCTTTTCGGGGCTCCGGCAGTACATTCTCAAGGCATTTGTAAGTCTCCACTGGAGTGATTCTAGCCTGACAACAAGCTGACCTCTGCTAACTGCTTGGATTCTTCCCCCAGATGGGAGTTCTGCAAAAATTCATCTTCCCACAGCATGCTGTTGGTTAAATCCTGCTCTGCACTGTTGGCAGCTGCCAAATCTTAATCTCTTAGCCAATTCTCTGTTTCCATGGTAAAGATTCTCCTCTGAACTTCTGGAATGGCTCCGAGAGACAAAAATCACAAAATTGGACTTGAGAGGAGCCTACAATCTCGTTAGGATTCAGTCGGGTGATGAGTGCAAGACAGCATTTGGCACCCAGTACAGGCACTTGGAGTATACAGTGATGCTGTTTGGGCTGACCAACGCCCCTGCAATTTTCACATCATGAACGACATATTCCGGGATCAGTTTGTCATGATCTATTTGGACAACATTCTGATCTATTCCCCTTCATGGGAGATGCACCACCAGCATCTCCATCATGTCCTGCAATGGCTCCGAGATCATCGTTTGTATGCCAAACTGGAGAAATGCCAATTCTATCAAATGTCCACTGATTTCCTAGGAAATCACATTTCTCCTGAGGGCATCGCCTTGGAGCTGAGCAAGGTCAAGTCTATGTGTAGTTGGCAACCCCCATGTCACATTAAAGATGTCCAGCGACTCCTTGGGTTCGCCAACTACTATAGAACCTTCATCCCCGGTTTTGCTTCCATGACTGCATCCCTCACTTGGCTGCTGCAGAAAAAGACCTGGTTTCATTGGGATACCCCAGAGCAACAGTCTTTCCAGACTTTAAAGGAATCCTTCATGAAGGAACCCATTTTGAAACATCCTGACCTACAACGGCCGTTTGTCATGGAAGCGGATGCCTCCAACACTGTCGTTGGAGCGGTGTTACTCCATGCTAATGCACCTGGCGGTGCCCTCTTCCCTTGCGCATACTACTTGCGGAAACTGAATCCAGCCGAGCACAACTGCACCATCTGGGAGAAGGAGCTACTGGCCATCAAAGTGGCATTTGAGGCCTGGAGGCATCATTTGGAAGGGGCTCGGCATCAAATTGAAGTCCGGACAGACCACAAGAATATGGAAAGCTTGCAGACCGCCCAGAAATTGAACCAATGACAGATTCAGTGGTGTTCTGTTCCAGCCTACGACAGGCCCTGTTTGTGTGTCAGGGACAACCCCTTTTTCCTTTTAACAATCAATAGGCTTGAAAAAACCCAACCCAAATTTATTTACAGTTCCAAATAATAAAGTCTTTCAAACAAAAAAGCAGCAGAATATTTTCTTCAACCAAAAATACATGATTCAAAACATCCAACAAGAATCAAACAAGAGTCAAACAGATTAGCAAGAACAGACCAGGATTCTCTTTGAATGTCTCCAAACGGTTGCCTTCAGCAACCAGCCCCGCCCACACCTTCCCCTTTTATTATCTGTCCTAAGGCGTGGCTTCTCAATGCCTTCTCCTCCTTTCACTGAGCTGCCTCATTGATTTTCTGTGCTCTACTCTGCTGGATTGCCTTCTTCTTCTAGCATCTCTGAACAGATTCAGCTGTGACTCCTCTGAGTCCGACACCTCCTCCTCACACAGCTGAGCCTCATGAGGAACATGACTGGAGAGGCCAGGCTGAGAGTCCTGCAGTGCATCAGAGCCTCCCTCTGACACCGAAGGCTCTCCAAACCCCTCCTCCTCCTCCTCACATTCCTCAGACTTAACTGCTGGGAGCACAGGCTGACACTGAATCACAACACTATCCCACACCGCAGGGCACTTCCCCTGGGTCTGCCGATCCGGATGCAGTCGGGATGGGAATTGTTCATGAAAGGCAGACATCAAAGCAGGAGCATGAACAGTAGTCACATCCTCCCAGGTGAACTCCTCTGGTCCATAGCCTTTCCATTCGATCAGGTACTGAAAGTGACCTTTCAGCCAACGGGAGTCCCGAATGCTAGTGACCTCATACTCGGGAGCGCTGTCTCCATCACGATGTTCTGGTGGGGGAGGTTCTGCTTGGTGGAGTGGACACGCCGGTTGCTCAGGGACCAATACAGACCAGTGGAAGACCAGATGTACATGCAGGGAACGTGGCAGAGTTAAGCGATAGTCGACCGGATTGATGACAGCCTCAATTGGGAAGGGTCCTAAATATCGGTCGTCTAAGTTCTTGGCTGGCCGGGTTGACGGTAGGTTTCTGGTGGACAGCCAGACCCGATCTCCCACCGATAGTGGAGGCATATCCCACCTCGACCGATCAGCAAACCTTTTGTAGTCAGCCTTGGCCTTCTCTAACTGTCACCACACCAATCGATGGATCGCCTGTAACTCTACCATGTAGTCGTTCGCAGCTGGCTCTGGTGAGTCTAATGAGGAAAGGGGGGGAAAATTGGGGGTAATATCCCACATTGGCCAAGAATGGTGTCATCTGTGTGGAGGTGTGCTGCGAGTTGTTGAATGCAAACTCAGCTATGGCCAGATAGTCCACCCAATTGCTTTGCTGCTGATTGACATAGCAGCACAGATATTGCTCAAGAATTCCGATGACCTTGGATGCTACCTATTTTCATATTTGGTGGACTTGTAGAAATATAAAAGCTTTTTGGATTAAAATTTGGTGGAACATTCAAAAGATTTTTAAGAGAAAGATAAAGTTTACTCCACAATTATTTTTATTGGGTGTTATTATAGACTGTGACACTAAAGAAATTAATTTGATGTTGAATTTGATAACAGCTGCGAGGTTATTGGTAGGGCAATATTGGAAGAAGGATTGTCTGCCTACTATAGAGGAGTGGACGCTTAAAGTGTCAAATCTAGCAGAAATGGCTAAGATTTCTGCTTACTTGAAAGATCATTCACAAGAGAGATACATTTTGGTTTGGAGAAGATGGATAGATTATATTCAGAAAAAATATGGGACTAAAAAGTTCCATTTAGCTTATGAGTAAATTTTAGATTGTTATTGTTATAATTTATTTATTTTTTTTAGAAGTTGGGTATTTTAGAGTGTTGGTAATTATGTTAAAGGCGGGTTAAAGTGTATTATGTATTTGGTTTTTTATATAGTTAATTAATGTTAGTTAGATTATGATTACTTGGGAGTCCTCCTAGATTCACGGCTTACTTTGGAAGACCACATAGTGGCTGTGACTAGGGGGGTCTTCGCCCAGGTTCGCCTGGTGCGCCAGTTGCGGCCCTATCTAGACCGGGATGCCTTGTGTACGGTCACTCATGCGCTCGTGACCTCTCGCCTTGACTACTGCAACGCTCTCTACATGGGGCTGCCCTTGAAGACCACTCGGAGGCTCCAGCTGGTACAGAATGCAGCCGCGAGAGTTGTGTTGGGAGTCTCCCGATACTCCCATATAACACCTCTGCTCCGTGAGCTGCATTGGTTACCAGTTGTCTTCCGGGTGAGATTCAAGGTACTGGTAATGGTGTTTAAGGCCCTTCATGGCATGGGTCCGGAGTACCTTAGGGATCACCTGCTGCCGGCATCAACTTCCCTCCGCCCTGTGCGTTCCCACAGAGAGGGTCTCCTCAGGGTGCCACCGATCAGAGAATGTCGATTGGTGGCCCCCAGGGGGAGATCCTTCTCTGTGGGCGCCCCGGAGCTATGGAATCAATTGCCGGCTGAGCTCCGGATGGCGCCCGACCTTCGCTCCTTCCGTCGCGATCTGAAGACATTCTTATTTGTACAATCCAGCCTGGCCTGATGAGGGATGGGTGGTTATTTTAACATTTGTATTATTGTTTTTAGTTGGGCATATGTTTAATTCTTTTTTAACTTTTGTATTTTTGTATTGCTATATATTTGCCCTGTACACCGCCCTGAGTCCTTCGGGAGAAGGGCGGTATATAAATAAAATTATTATTATTATTATTATTACTATATATTTGTAACCCTGTAATCAGCTTTGGGAAGTGGGGGAGGGGGGGTTGGGGGGTTGGGAAGGGGATAATATTGTAACTTTTTATAAAACTTTTCAATAAAAAAAAAGAAGAATTCCAATGACCTTATCGGTCCCTCCGTCAGTTTGGGGATGATGTGTGGACAAGAGGCAGATCTTGACGTCCAACACCTGCATCAACCCGTGCCAGAAACAGGCTGTAAACTGGGCCCCTCTATCAGACATGACCCTATCAGGGAGGCCATGCAGCTGAAACACCTGCTGGATGAACATACAAGTGGCATGGGCTGACAGTAAACCACGACATGGGATGAAATGCACCATCTTGGTCAGCATGTCCACCACCACAAACACCATCATGAAACCAGAAGATGGGGGTAAATCCATCAGAAAGTCCATGGACACAGCCCCCAGGGTCTTTTGGGTGTCGGCAAGGGCTGCAGTAATCTGGGTGGGCCCCCTGTCACTGACTTAGCCTGCCTACATGGGATACAGGACGTGACGTAGGCCCCGACATTGTGTCGGACCTGGGGCCACCAGAAGGTACGGGAGAACAAGTCCAGAGTCTTGAATAGGCCAAAATGCCCAGACACCGGATTATTGTGACACTGGCTGAGGATGAGTCCCCTGAGTGGCCCTCCTGGAACATAGAGCTGGTCATGATAGAATAAGAGTCCATCCGTGACCGTCCATGGGGACTCTGGCCCCACCTGTCACTGCGTGACAGACTCCAATTGCATCTGCTACATGTCTTCATTCCAGGTCAGTCGCACCGTTTTCTGGTTTTTCAGACCCTCAAGCTGATGCCCCAGTAGTAACGTATGCTCATGGGGATCAGGCTGATTATGAGAGGCATGGTGCTAGACCTAAGGCTTCACAAGGGAAGGAAGTGATTTATTATCCTCCTAGTCCTGAGCAAACTGTGCATGAGAAGGCTCTTCAAAGCTATTGTGATCAAATTGAAAAAATTGAACAAGAGCTGCACAATGCAAAGATGTGTGCAGCATGGCATAGGAAGCATGGGAGAGCCTCTGCTGCCATTCAGTTTTCAGAATCAGCCATATTGCCTCCCTCTTCACAAGCAAAGCCACACCCACAAGGGTTTGCCATTTTGCCTTCTCCTCCAAAGACAAAGGCACACCCACAATTGGAGGCCCCAACATCACAGTCTTCTGACCAAGTCCCGTCTCAAATGACATACAAAGACATCAAGGCTACAATGATGCCTGAATCTAATGTTATAGCACCATCTGCTGGTGAATCTGTTTTACAAGATGGAAATGCATTTCAGAGAATGCAGCATGCCTTTTCACAGATGTCCCTTCATCAGGCATTGCTCCAAGCTGCCACACCTCCTCATTCATTGGGAGCTTCAGCTAGCATCCCTATTAATACTGCTACTACATAGGTTCCTGTTCCAGATGGAGCACAGCAGTACCTGGCCCATGTGCAGCTACCACTGGGCTCTCAAATACAAAGGCCAGTGCTAACTGCAGGCCGACTTCCTGTAGAAGCTCAAGTGCCAGCACCTCCTGCTGGCCAGGGTGGCATTGCAGCTCAAGTACAGCCACCCCCAGCACCAGTACCTGCGGCGGCTCCAATCCATTTGCCACAGGTCCAAGCACAGGCACAGGCGCCCCCTGCAGGCCAAGTCCTAATTGCACAGCCTGCACAACCAGCATCTCCTGCAGGTCAAGTCCAATTTGCACAACCTGCACAGCCAGTACCTCAATTGCACGTTCCTCAACAGGCACCCTCTATTGTACCACTGGCTGGTGATTCAAAATTGAAGCGGTCAGGACAAAATTAAAGGGCATGGGTCAGTGAGGTTGGACTTCTGCTTCGTAGAGAAGGTACCCATGTGATGGTGTTTAATCCTTCTGCCCAGCCATGGCCTCCTGACATATGGGACTTAAATAATAGAGCATGCACAACATTATTGATGTCAATGGACACTGAATTGCAGCTCACGTTTCCAAAGGATGCAACTGCCCAACAAATTTGGACTCAGTTAGAAGCATGTTACTGGCCTAGGTCCATTGAGTCTACATGCTTGCTTTTATCTGAGTTCCATGGTTCTAGATTAAAACCTGGTGAACATATTGGAGAACACTTAACTAAAATGAAAAGAATAAGAAAAGAACTGGCTGAAAGAGGTTATCCTATTGATGACTTTCAAATGATCAGCATTATTATTAACTCTTTGAATTATGAATGGAAAGATGCTATTTCCAAGATTAATCAAGTGCCTATTGCTCAATGCACAGTGGATCATGTATGCAGAATTTTAACTGAAGAAGAGGCACTTATGCAAGCCGTGCCACATTTGAGAGGACCACCTGCATCAAGAGCTCCAGCAAGTCGTCCCTTCCATGGAAGAGCCTACGTTCCAAGGATGCCAAGATGCTACATCTGCAATTGTGTGGGACATGCCACCCGGGATTGTCCCCAACAATTTCCAGCGCCCGTCACGTACCAGCCCAGAGGAACAGATTCCAGAGGAGGCAGAGGTAGATGCGGACGACAAGTTCGTGGTCGTGGTCCCAGGCATGATTCGCAAGCTCCACTTGCCACATTGGCTTTAACCAACGATCCACAGCCTCAACCAGAGTACGACAGATGACTTCTTTGGACTTTGGACAGTGGAGCAACATTACATGTTACTTATAGAAAAGAGCTTTATACAGAGATGCACGAGCCTGAACCTGAACTTCGTGAACTGTATTCTTTTTCAAATCATCCTGTTCAGGTCATGGGAAAAGGAACTGTTTATCTTGAAGAGCTCGATGCATTCATTCCCGATGTTTATTATGTTCCATCAGCTAATAGCAATTTGCTTAGTCAGAGTCACTTGTCCAGGGTGTCAAAATTCCAGGTACAACATCTTGAAAAAGCGTAGTTAAAGATGGAGATATTGTTGCTGAAACCATGTTGATTGGTGGTGTTTATTATATAAAGCCAAAGTCTAAGTCGCAAGAGCAGGCAAGTATACAATCTCCAAAAAGGGAGAGCACAGGCCCAGTGAGAGATGTCCCAGAGAGAGATCCTGTTGCTACTCCAAAGGCTCCTAAAGCCAATAGAAGGACAAATAAGACACAGGTTGCTCACAGCAAGCCTGGGGTTCCTAATAAACATGCTAATGTTGAGAATGCACTAACAGGTAAACCTTTGCATTCCAGGTGTATCCATAAGTGGCATAGAAGATTGGGTCATGCCAGTTTCCGTGTTCTGAAGAAGATGCCAGAGTTCGCTAGAGGTTTGGATCTAAAGGGGTGTAAGGTGTTCTTGGACTGTGCTGTCTGCAAGAAAGCCAAATCCAAACCAACAGCAATTCCAAAACGCGCTACACGCCTGTCAGCACGCATTTTTGATTTGGTACACACTGACATAGTGGGTCCTTTTGCACCAACAATTGGTGGTAAAAGGTATTTCTTGACAATTGTTGATAATTATTCTAGATATGGATATGTATTTCCTATGAGAGAAAAATCTGAGACCTTTCAGATCTTTAAAGACTTTGCTGCTCATGTCTATACCCAATTTGAAGTCAGCATTGCCAGAATTCAGAGTGATCGCGGTGCTGAATTCATGTCTCAGCGTTTCCAGGACTGGATGCGTAAGAATGGGATAGTACAACAAACTTCAGCTCCTTACACTCCGGCGGAAAATGGAGTGGCAGAACGCAGAAATGGGGTTCTGCAAACCATGATGTGTTGCCTTCTTGAAGATGCTAACCTCAGTCTTCCATACTGGGGTGAAGCTATTAAATATGCTAACCATATCATCAACCGTACTTGGAGTAGTGTAATCAATCAGACCCCTTATTTCATGTTATATGGACACAAGCCTGACCTCTCACATCTCCATAATTTTGGTTCATACGCTATGGTCAATATTCCTTTAGCCCAAAGAAAGAAAGGGGGTCCTGCAGCAAAAAGGATGAGATTTATGGGCATTGATGATAATTCAAAATGGAGCAAATATATTGACTCTCATCATGTCATAGTGATTTCACAATCTGCTATTTTTGAGGAAGATGCTGACTGGTCCAGGATTCATTCTAACGATCCTGGAGTTTATTTTCCTAGAGATGCTGCTGCTGATGCCATGCAGCCTGATGATCAAGATTCACAGGCTAATGTTCCTTCCACGGGTTCTTCTCAACCTACTGTTCCGTCTTCACAAGCTGCCGATGCTGCTGCCGGTGACGAGGATGAAGACGAGGACAAAACAGAAGAAGAATGGATGGTTGTTCCAAGATGTTCCAAGAGGACCACAAAGGGAATCCCTCCAAAACGGTATTCGTGGAAAGTAACGAAAGCACGTTTACCTTTGATTTGTAATGTTACACTTCCTCCTGAGAAGTTCACACAAATCAAACATCTTCCTGAATCAGAGCAAGATAAATGGTATGAGGCAATGCAGGCTGAAATGGACAGTCTAAAGAAACTTCAGGTGTTTACGCCTGCAAGCCCTCCAGCAAACAAGAAAATTATTGGCACTCGATGGGTCTACAGGATTAAAAAGAAGCCAAATGGTGAGTCGTTGTACAAGGCCAGACTTGTAGCTCAGGGTTTCGCTCAACGTTATCCTGAGGACTACACAAATACATACTCACCCACAGTGCGGACTGAGAGTGTGAAAATCGCCTTAGCCACTGCAACTATCCTTGGTCTAGAGGTTTTCCAGTTGGACGTTGAAACGGCTTATCTACATGCTGACCTAGATGAAGAAATCTATGTGAAAGGTCCTCCAGGGTTCCGACAGCAAGAAGGGGATACTTGGTTTCTACACAAAGGACTTTATGATCAGAAACAGACTGGTTTAATGTGGTACTTATGTCTTTCTGACAAACTAAATTCAATGGGCATTATTAAGTCCGAAACAGATGAATGCGTGTTTACTAAAAGATTTGATAATGGGTATGAGATAATTCTTGTTTATGTTGATGATATTGTTTATATTGGTCCAAATAAGTGTTTGTTTTTCGAATTTGAGCTCTATCTGCAATTGGCACTTTTCATGCTATAAGCATTTTTTTCATAACAAATGCAACATGTAACGTGGGTTAACTCCACAAGAAGACATCAGATCTGCAAAAAAGTGCAATTGGAACTTTTCATGCTATAAGCATTTTTTCCTAACAAATGCAACATGTAACGTGGGTTAACTACACAGGGACACATCAGATCTGCAAAACTCATGGGGTTTTTTTGCCTTTCCTGAGCCGGGGGAACATGAATATGTGTTCTGAATTTGAGCTCTATCTGCAATTGGCACTTTTCATGCTATAAGCAATTTTTCCTAACAAATGCAGTATATAACCTAGGCTAACTCCACAGGAGGACATCAGATCTGCAAAACGCATGGTTTTTTTGTCTTTCCTGAGCCGGAGTAATATGAATATGTGTTTGCTTTTCGAATTTGAGCTCTAACTGCAATTGGCACATTTCATGGTATAAGCATTTTTTTCATAACAAATGCAACATGTAACGTGGGTTAACTCCACAAGAAAATATCAGATCTGCAAAACTCATGGTTTTTTTTTTTTTCCTGAGCCGGGGGAACATGAATATGTGTTCTGAATTTGAGCTCTATCTGCAATTGGCAATTTTCATGCTATAAGCATTTTTTTCATAACAAATGCAACATGTAAGGTGGGTTAACTCCACAAGAAAACATCAGATCTGCAAAACTCATGGTTTTTTTTTCTTTCCTGAGCCGGGGGAACATGAATATGTGTTTTGAATTTGAGCTCTATCTGCAATTGGCACTTTTCATGCTATAAGCAATTTTTCCTAACAAATGCGAAATATACCCTAATAACTCCATAAGGAGACATCAAATCGGCAAAACTCAAGGTTTTTTTTGTCTTTCCTGAGCCGAACGAACACGAATATGTGTCTGTTTTTCGAATTAGACTTCTTTTTGCAATTGGCACTTTTCATGCTATAAGTATTTTTTCCTAACAAATGCAACATGTAACGTGGGTTAACTCCACAGGGACACATCAGATCTGCAAAACTCATGGGTTTTTTGTCTTTCCTGAGCCGGGGGAGCATTCATATGTGTTTGTTTTTCGAATTTCAGCTCTATCTGCAATTGGCACTTTTCATGCTTTAAGCAATTTTTCCTAACAAATGGAATATATAACCTAGACTAACTCCACAATGAAACATCAAATCTGCAAAACTCATGGTTTTTTTATCTTTCCTGAGCCGGGGGAGCATTAATATGTGTTTGTTTTTCGAATTTGAGCTCTATCTGCAATTGGCACTTTTCATGCTATAAGCCTTTTTTTCATAACAAATGCAACATGTAACGTGGGTTAACTCCACAAGAAGACATCAGATCTGCAAAAAAGTGCAATTGGCACTTTTCATGCTATAAGCATTTTT
>JAKJMR010008184.1:29071-59365 GCA_024449315.1 Daboia siamensis | reverse complement strand
GCCACCACACTCTCAACAACCTTCGCAAGAAAGCGAAGGTTGGAGACCGGGCGAAAGTTATTCAACATAGCTGGATCCAAGGCAGGTTTCTTGAGGAGGGGTCTCACCACCGCCTCTTTCAAGACGGCGGGGAAACTACCCTCACTCAAAGAAGCAGATATAACCGCCTGGAGCCAGCCTCGTGTCCCTTCCCGAGCCGCATAAACCAGCCAGGAAGGGCACGGATCCAATAAACATGTGGTGGAACTCAGCTTCCCCATAATCCTGTCCACTTCCTCCGGAGTAACAGAGTCAAACTCCTCCCAAACGACAAGATTGCCCGTGTCCTGCTCGTCAGACTCTGCCCAGTCAGAGTCCAGACCGGTCTGAATCCAAGCGATTTTGTCCAACAGATACTGGTTAAACTCCTCGGCACGACCCTGCAAGGGTTCTTCTCTCACCTCCTGATTAAGGAGGGAGCGAGTCACCCTAAACAAGGCGGCCGGGCGATTATCTGCGGACGCGATAAGGGTGGCGAAGTGATTAGACCTCGCCTCCCTTATCGCAGCGAGATAAGACCTAATATAGGTTCTTAGTCGCAATCGGTCGGATTCGGATCGGCTGGATCTCCAACAGCTCTCTAGGCCCCGTCTCCGACGCTTCATCTCCCGAAGCTCCACGGAAAACCATGGAGCTCGATGGGATCTGCACCGGGTCAGGGGCCGCAAGGGTACAACTCGGTCCAGAGCCCCAGTGGCTGCCCTTTCCCAGGCTTCCACTAGGGAATCTGCCGAGTTGTAAGCAGAGGAGGCAGGTGGGGACCCCAGCGCAGCCTGGAACCTCTCAGGGTCCATTAAGCGTCTGGGGCGGTACCATTTAATTGGTTCCACACTCCCACGGTGGGGAGTGGCAAAACGGAAGACCAACCGCAGGAGATGATGATCGGTCCATGACAGGGGTATAACAATTGGAGAACCCCCACCAAGATCATCTAACCACCGTCTAGATAAAAAAATCAGGTCAAGGGTGTGGCCTCCCTCATGAGTCGGTCCAGCAATTACTTGCGTCAGGTCCATGGCTGTCATGGAAGCCATGAACTCCCGAGCTAACTCAGATGATCCTCCCAGGGATGGTAGGTTGAAGTCACCCAAAACTATAAGTTTGGGGAACTCAACCACCAACCCAGAGAGAATATCGAGAAGCTCAGGCAGAGCTGCTGCTGTGTGTCTAGGTGAAATATACACCAGCAGCAAGCCCAACTGCGCACCAGGGCCACATCTCAAAAAGAGAGACTCACACCCGACTATCTGAGGACCGGTGGTCTCCCGCGGACACAAGGTCTCCCTCATAACAACCGCCACTCCACCACCCCTACCCTGAGCCCGAGGTCGGTGTAGCACCCGGAAACCTGGCGGGCAAATATCAACCAGAGGAATACCGCCCTCTGGGCCCAACCAAGTTTCCGTAATGCAAGCCAGGTCCGCATGCTCACCCTCGACTAGATCACAGACAAGAGGAGCCTTATTAACAACGGACCTGGCATTCAAATACACCAACCGGAGCTCAGGTGGCTGCACATCCTCGCTCCCGGGACCTCGGGGAAGAGACAGAGGGTCGGAGTGCCTCACCGCTTGCAAACAGCGGAGAGGCCTTCCCAAAAATTGATACGGCCCTCTGCTCATACACCTGCTGCCATTCCCTAACGTCGTGGGAATAGGTAATCCCATGACCCGCTCTGGAGCCCCAGAGGCAACCGACCTCCGCTCCCCCCGCCCGCGATCAATCCCGGCCCTGGCCTGAACGATGGTTGACGGATTACCCCCTATTCCCGCACAACCAAAAAATCCCACCCCCCTCCCTAACCCCACAAAAAACTTAGCTAAAAAATTTACCAGGGGCCTCTTATTAGATCTATATCGGAGGCCCCTACCCGTGCTCAGCCATCTCTCAGGGTCCCAGCAATTGGGCCCTTCATTGAGATTATAAGTAGCTAAAAAGGCGGGTCGCACCCAGGAGGGGGGGACACTCCTGAGGGCGAACAAGTCTCTGCAAGAGTAACAAAGACGCGGCATAAGAAACCAAACCAGAGAAAGGCAGTCCCATATTAAGTAATACTTAGGAGGATCTGAAGCAGAGGGTGAATAAATATCCAGACCATCCGTCCAGCTTCACTGCCACCTGAGCTGGGCGAACCCCCAGTACAGGCCGACCACCATCCTCTCACGACGGTCGTGGGTCCTGTTCCCAGGGGTGGTCTGAAGACATACTCTGGGTAAGGCATGCCTCCTAGAGCTCTCACCTCTGGGGGCAGCAGATGTAAATTAAGCCACCCTCTCACGGTGGCTTGTACCCAGGACCCTCTGAATCCTTTGAGGATGATATGCAGGTGGGTAGACAATGTTCATACAAGGCCAAGATATAAGACCGTGATAGTCAAGTCTGTAAACGGTCGGCCGATTCAAAACACCACCATAGTTCCTCCGCCACTCTATCATTCCAGGTGTTGATTCCTGGCCGCAGCTCCATGGGCCCCCCATTATTCAATAGTTGGGGCCTTCCAGAGCGCGGCCTTACAAAATGTAGCTCCTTCGGGCCTGTTAGCTTCCTCTGGGCCACCTAAGGCTCCAACAGCACCTAATGTTGACAATCGGGGTCATGAAGAGCCAGATCTTTCAGGCTCCTCCGGAACAACCAGACCAGGCCGGGTTCCAATGGGCCGAACCGGACTCAACCGGCTAGCCCGAACGTCTTCGGGGGTCACCGAGGTCGCAAAACAACAGGCCCTCTGGGAAAAAACGGAGCAACCAGGAGGAGTTAGAATGGGTTGAGGGCCTTATCGCCGTAAACTACTGCTGCAGCCACAAAAACCTCGCTGCAGGCGCCGCCGCTTCCATCGCCAAACACTGCCACCACTGGAGCGGCCCAGAAGAAATACCGTCGCCGCCGGGGAGAGCGGGCCAGAAATCCAATATGCCCTTACCACCGGCACAAGCGGCCCAAAGACGGTCCAAAGCGCAGACGGCGCCGCGAAGATGGAACAAAGCAGCCTTAAAGCGCCGCTACCGCTACCGCCAACCGTCTGAGCAGTCCGGAGGCGCCATCCTCGCCGCCGTCAAGAGCCGCCGCTGCCGCCGTCGTTGCCGTCACAAACTGCCATCGAAAGCAGCCAGCTGATGTCTCGTCGTCAAAGCAGCCCGGAGATCAAAGCAGCCAAGCCAGTTAACCCGTCTTCTTAATTCTTCTGCCAAAAAAGCAAACTCCTTTCTTCTTCTTAAAATCTTTGGAGGGATCTCTTTTAAAATCAAAACTTCTTGCTCTGCAATTGCAAATTTACTGTTATAAAAAGCTTGAATGACCTCATTTCTGATTGCTCTCTTTGTAAAATAAACCACCACATCTCTAGGTAATATCCTTTGTCTTGCAATCCATGAATTAACACGAAATATTTTGTCTATATCCACCATAATATCTTCTGCTGAACGCCCCAAAACGCCTTCCAGGGCTTCTGAAACTACTTTTTTCAAATTTTCCTTAGAATCCTCTTTTAAGCCCCTAATTCTCACGGCAAACTCCATCTCGCGGTACTGCACCAAGGTTAAATCATCGTCAATCTTATCCATCACAGTTTCAGCATCTGTCATTTTAGCATCTAATCTGATATTATTTTGGCTAAGTTCTTCCACTCTTTCATCCAAACGTTCAATACAAACGGCCATGCCTTGAAATGCTAGTAAAATGTCTGCCCTTATTTCTGTAATCTTCTCCTCCATAAGTTCAGCTAATTGTTGGGATTGCTTTTTCAAAGCCTTTTGCAAAACATCCTGCAAATCTTTTACTGTCAAAGCTGGTGCTGGTGCAGGTACAGGGGGGGGGGGCATTGAAGCCTGTAACGACGATTGCTGCACCAGGGAACCCCCCGCGCTTCTAGGAACTTTAGATGATTTGGCAGCCATTTTCGCCCATTCAAATCTATTGCGCACTTTCACTTTTAAAAGTCTCCACAAAATCCACTGAGTTAAAGATCATATACTTGCTCTGACATGATTCTCCTGTACAGCTCTGCCTGCATCCAAGTAATCCAAAGTTCACTCTCGCTGGCAGGGATGGTTGCTGCGTCCTGCTCTGCTTCAAAGCCCTGGAGCAGAGGCGTCCCGAGGTCCAGAGCAAACTCAGGCTTCGGGGGGGCTCAATCCTTCAACCACCAGAGTTTCAACTCTGGCGGTCTGGGAGAGCTCTACCCCTGCCTGGGCGCTCACCCCCTCCTCTTCTCCTGAGGAGCGGGCTTCCGAGCCGCCAAAACAGCTAATCATCGCTGTTTTTGGCGGTTCTACGGAGCGACGGGGCTGACAGCCTAAATGGCTGCCGGCAACGGAGCCTTGCCACCCGGAAGTCGGAGTTTTCCATCTCTTGCCTCCATTCTGGTTGGTGGTCGCTCTGTCTCAGGGTCACTTCCCTCAATGCCTTTTCCCACTCACTTTTCCTTCCAACGCCCATCGACCACCGGGGTTTTCGGTCGTACTGCTCCACCGCTTCTTCCCCGGCTTCAGCTTCCCATCGTCTCTGGGATTCCATTCGGGGGGAAGGCTCCCTCTCCATGGGGCTTCCCTCCTCTCTTGCTTCGTCGCCAGACATTGTATTTGTTGCAAAGTCCCCTGGTAAGGTTTTCCCTTCCAGGTTGACTCTTATAGCAGATTCCGTCTACTGTCAGGACCCACCTCAATCCACATCTTAGGAAATAAGAACTCTTGGATGCAGGTTTAGTCCAAAAGGAAAATGTTTACTAGGATGGAATTGATTGTGGCAATACAAGACGGAATCTAACAGAGTTACATTTCAATCCTATATAAAGCATTCCCATTTCAACCCCCTCCCCTCATCCATTTGGTCAGCCTCCCATCATTTACTTAGGTGTCAGGCCCTTCCATGGGAAAGGGAACTCTCCTTGTTTTTATTGTTATTGCTTCTTCCTTTTCAGTTGTAAATGAAGATGCGATCCAGATCTCCCTCTCCCCCTCCTTCCCCCAGGTCAACCGTTTCCCTGGTGTTTGAAGATGGCCTATTTCAAACTAAGTAACTATCCTCTCCCCCACCTCGAAGAGATGGTAGAATCCCCAGAATAAGCACAATATTCTACCTATACATTTATGAAGTGTGATATAAATGGATTCTGACAATACTGCAGTTTTTCTTCACAATTTGAGTTGTCAAAAATGCAATCATATAAATGAAAACAGACACTGTAAAGTAGCCTTTAGTTCTTCTCTTCCTATGTTGGCACCCAGACACCCTACCTGGAAAGGAGCATAAGGTACAATGGGCTGCTTTTAAAGTTTATTTTTGCCTTCTAAGGGAAAACTGATCACAGTGAGGTAACATCCACACAATCCATTCTTTCATAGATAAGCATAAGAGTATCCATCCAATTAGAATTATCCCTTTTCCAAGCTGACTTCTAAATAGAGAAACTTTACAGAGGAAGGACATCCCTATGAGATAAATCCTCCTGATCAAACAGTAAAATGCACAGGAATGAGCAGGATGCTTAGCAGTGAAAACATCTGTTCAGTTTATAAATTAAAACAGGTTGCACAACATATTCCATTTTTATTTATTTGATAAGCAGCAGTATTTTGTCCATTGTTTTTACATTTCAGTGTAGATACAATTATTATGTCATCTACTACATTACAATATTTAGTCTGTTTTGTCTTTTAAGATACATTAAAAAAAATCAACTGCCAACGTGGGAAGATGGAGAGGTGGAAGGGGAAGAATGATATCCAACCAAAATTTCCACATTTCAGCAAGTCTTCACTCATTCTCTTTTAGCAAAGTTTTAAGAAATGTCATAATGACATCAGCTCAGGATACCTATAGGCTTTTTTCTTCACTGACGCTCATGACATGTCACTGGTGATGATGTAAACAGCAGAAAAAACAGGGGTTGCCAAGTGACCAGTTATGGAGGCACCATAGTTCTGCTTTCCCCCCCACAGAACATACCAAGCAGAGACAGAAATGATCTCCTTACAGCTGTATCTGCAGAATATTAAACTCATGCAACATAGCTGTACTCATCTGCTGAGGCCTGGCTCCGTTCAATGTATTGTTTGTCTATCAGAACTTCAATACACTTCTTAATCATGCTGATACTTGGGTTAAACCTAGCTCTTGATTGGCTAATTACCTGTGCAAAGGAGAGAAGAAAGATAAAAGCTGATATAAATGCTGACTTCTTAAAAGAGCTGGAAAAAAACCCTTCAAAACCAAGCCAACTATATCTTTTTAAAGAAAAACACAAATTCATTTTCTCAAAATTGCAAGACAGTTTGTGTATTTTTGGAGCAAGTGAAGAGTTTGGAGGAATGTTCATAATCCATGCAGAGGCAGCAATGTTTAGGACCACAACTTTTGGAAGAGCAGTTTTGTGAAAATGAAAAATGCTATCACAAGATTCACATTTGCATCCTAATATGCCATGTGTCTCCATGAACAGGCTCAGAATTGCCATCATGACTTATGATGGAAATTCCAGGCTCCATTACAGTCATCAGTCAAGGACTACCTGTATTCTAAAACCATGGTTCAAGCATTTAACATGGCACACTTTATTTCAACTGTCACAGGAGAACCATCTTATTTCAATTCGTACAGCCAACCATCCCATTTAACAAAATCCCCTAAATGTGTACATGACAAGAAGTAAATAATCTTACCTCCTGAATGAGAGCATTGTGTCGCAACAACTTTCGTGCTTTCATGATGCGGACGATGGCAGCTTGAAGGTACATTTTCCTATCTTCATCTACAGCACTTCTTGTTTGCTCCATTTCCTGTAATACAAGACAATGTAATTCAGTGGGTTAGTAGCTATGATCATGTGCAGATGCCCATTCAAATGGCATATTCTTTCATGATCCAGATGAGAGCTATTCTTTTCTTAGTAAACTGTATGGAATAAGATAATCCTCTGGCACTCTTAGAAACTAAAGGAAACATGAAGGAGGGACCATGGCTTTCCATGTTGCCCAAATCTAGGCAACATTACAGTATGTAGATTTTGAATAAATTTCTTACCTATTATTCCTCAACTTACGACAATTGAGTCCAAAATTTCTGTTGTTAAGTGAGACATTTGTTAAGTGAGTTTTGCCCCATTTTACGACCTTTCTTGCCACAGTTGTTAAGTTAGCAAACCTGGTTGTTAAGTGAATCTGGCTTGTCAAAAGATCGCAAAAGGTGATTACATGACCCTGGGACATAGCAACAGTCATAAATATGAACCAGTTGCCAAACATCTAAATTTTGATTATCTGACCATGGGGATGCTGCAAAAGTCATAACTGTGAAAAATGGTCATAAGTCACTTTTTTCAGTGCCTTTGTAACTTTGAACGGTCACTAAATGAACTGTTGTAAGTCGAGGACTACCTGTAAAGAAAATAAATGCAATACAGATGAAGTAGTAGTAGTAATAGTAGTTTTGGAAGGGACCTTGGAGGTCATCTAGTCCAACCCCCTGCTCAGGCAGGAAACCCTATACCATTTCAGACAAATGGTTGTCCAGTCTCCTCTTAAAAACCTCCAGTGTTGGAGCATTCCCAACTTCTGGAGGCAGTTTGTTGTACCGATTAATTGTTCTATCTATCAGGAAATTTCTCCTTAGTTCTAGGTTGCTTCTCTCTTTGATTAGTTTCCATCCCTTGCTTCGTGTCCTGCCTTTAGGGGCTTTGGAGAATAGCTTGACTCCCTCTTCTTTGTGGCAACTCCTGAGATATTGGAACATTGCTATTATGTTCCCCTTGTCCTTCTCTTCATTAGACTAGACATTGCCAATTCCATCAACCATTCCTTATACAGGTGAAACTCGAAAAATTAGAATATCGTGCAAAAGTTCATTTATTTCAGTAATGCAACTTAAAAGGGGAAACTAATATATGAGATAGACTCATTACATGCAAAGCAAGATAGCTCAAGCCATGATTTGTCATAAGTGTGATGATTATGGTGTACAGCTCATGAAAACCCCAAATCCACAATCTCAGAAAATTAGAATATTACATGCAATCAATAAAACAAGGAGTGTACATACAACAATATCGGACCTCTGAAAAGTATAAGCATGCATATGTACTCAGTACTTGGTTTGGGCCCCTTTTGCAGCAATTACTGCCTCAATGCGGCCTGGCATGGAAGCTATCAGCCTGTGGCACTGCTGAGGTGTTATGGAAGACCAGGATGCTTCAATGGTGGCCTTCAGCTCTTCTGCATTGTTCGGTCTCATGTCTCTCATCTTTCTCTTGACAATGCCCCATAGATTCTCTATGGGGTTCAGGTCAGGCGAATTTGCTGGCCAATCAAGCACAGTAATCCCACGGTCATTGAACCAGGTTTTGGTGCTTTTGGCAGTGTGGGCAGGTGCCAAGTCCTGCTGGAAAATGAAGTCAGCATCCTCATAAAGCTCGTCTGCGGAAGGAAGCATGAAGTGTTCCAAAATCTCCTGGTAGATGGCTGCGTTGACCCTGGACTTAATGAAGCACAGTAGACCAACACCAGCAGATGACATGGCTCCCCAAATCAACACAGACTGTGGAAACTTCACACTGGACTTCAAGCATCTTGCAGTGTGTGCCTCTCCATTCTTCCTCCAGACTCTGGGTCCTTGGTTTCCAAATGAGATGCAAAAGTTGCTCTCATCAGAAAAGAGGACTTTGGACCACTGAGCAACAGACCAGGTCTGTTTTTCTTTAGCCTAGGTAAGACGCTTCTGACCTTGTTTGTTGTTCAGGAGCGGCTTGACAAAAGGAATACGACATTTGAAGCCCATGTCCAGGATCCGTCTGTGTGTGGTGCCTCTTGATGCACTGACTCCAGCCTCAGTCCACTCCTTGTGAAAGTCCCCAACACTTTTGAATGGCCTTTTCCTGACAATCCTCTCCAGGCTGCGGTCATCCCTGCTGCTTGTGCACGTTTTTCTTCCACACTTTTCCCTTCCACATAACTTTCTATTAATGTGCTTTGATACAGCACTTTGGGAACATCCAACTTCTTTTGCAATTACCTTTTGAGGCTTTCCCTCCTTATGGAGGGTGTCACTGATGGTTTTCTGCACAACTGTCAGGTCAGCAGTCTTCCCCATGATTGTGATTCCTACTGAACCAGACTGTCAGAATCCATTTATATCACATTCATAAATGTATGTTTAAAATATTGTGCCTTCCCTGGATTCTGCCATTTCTCCAAGGGGGAGAGGAGAAGGTGTTTATTCAGCCTGGCCAGAGACTGCATTCAAAGACCAGGGAAAACCCTTTTGATCTTAGGACAACAAAGGAGGGGAAGGGAGGGGGGATCTGGTTTGTATCTCCATTTGAATCTGAAAAGGAAGGAGGCAATAATCATACTTATAGTTTTGGGTGACTTCGATCTACCATCCCTAGGAGGATCATCTGAGTTAGCTCGGGAGTTCAAGGCTTCCATGACGGCCATGGACCTGACGCAAGTAATTCTTGGACCGACTCATGTGGGAGGCCACACCCTTGACTTGGTTTTCTTATCTGGACGGTGGTTAGATGATCTTGGTGGGGGCTCCCCAATTGTTATGCCCCTGTCATGGACCGATCATCATCTCCTGCGGCTGGTCTTCCGTTTTGTCACCCCCCCGCCGTTTGTGTACGGAGCCAACTAGATGGTACCGCCCCAGGCGCTTAATGGATCCTGATAGGTTGCAGGCAGCGCTGGGGTCCCCACCTGCCTCTGTAGCTCACAACTCGGCGGATGCCTTAGTGGAAGCCTGGGAAAAGGCAGCCACGGACGCACTTGAACGAGTTGTACCCTTGCGGCCCCTGACCCAGTGCAGATCCCAGCAAGCTCCATGGTTCTCCGCGGAGCTGCGGGAGACGAAGCATCGGAGACGGGGCCTAGAGAGCTGTTGGAGGTCCAGCCAATCCGAATCCGACCGATTGCGACTAAGAACCTATATTAGGTCTTATCTCGCTGCGATAAGGGCGGCGAGGTCTAATTAGTTCTCCGCCCTTATCGCATCCACAGATAACCGCCCGGCCGCCCTGTTTAGGGTGACCCGCTCCCTCCTTAATCAGGAGGTGAGGGAGGAACCCTTGCAGGGTCGTGCCGAGGAGTTTAGTCAACATCTGACGGACAAAATCGCTTGGATTCGGACCAGACTGGACTCCAACTGGGCAGAGTCTGACGATCAGGACACGGGCGGTCTTGTCTATGTTATCTGAGAGGAGTTTGATTCTGTGACCCCGGAGGAAGTGGACAGGATTATGGGGAGGCTGAGCCCCACCACATGTTTATTGGACCCGTGCCCTTCCTGGCTGGTTTATGCAGCCTGGGAGGGGACACGAGGCTGGTTCCAGGCGGTTATATCTGCCTCTTTGAGTGAGGGTAGTTTCCCCGCCGTCTTGAAGGAGGCGGTGGTGAGACCTCTCCTCAAGAAGCCTGCCCTGGACCCAGCTGTGTTAAATAACTTTCGTCTGGTCTCCAACCTTCGCTTCCTTGCAAAGGTTGTTGAGAGTGTGGTGGCGCATCAGCTCCCTCTGGTCCTGGATGAAGCGGATTATCTAGACCCGTACCAATCGGGTTTCAGGCCCGGGTACAGCACGGAGACGGCATTGGTCGCTCTGGAGGGCTCGGGACAGGGGATATTCCTCTGTCCTAGTCCTATTAGACCTCTCAGCGGCTTTCGATACTATCGACCATGGTATCCTGCTGCGGCATCTCAGGGGATTGGGAGTGGGAGGCACAGTTCTTCAGTGGTTCTCCTCCTTTCTCCTGGGACGTTCGCAGTCGGTGTTGGCAGGGGGGCAGAGGTCGACCTCGAGGTCTCTCGTTTGTGGAGTTCCTCAGGGGTCGGTCCTCTCGCCTCTTCTGTTCAACATCTACATGAAACCACTGGGTGAGATCATTCGTGGTTTTGGAGTTGGGTATCATCAGTATGCTGATGATACCCAGCTTTTCATTTCGACCCCAAACCACCCCAGTGATGCCCTCGACGTGATGTCCCGTTGCCTGGAAGCGGTTCGGGTCTGGATGGGGAGGAACAGACTTCAACTCAACCCCAACAAGACTGAGTGGCTGTGCATACCGGCATCCCGGGATATTCAGAATATTCCACCTCTTTCCATGGGGGGTGAGCTATTACCCCCCGTAGATAGGGCCCGCAACTTGGGAGTCCTCCTAGATTCGCGGCTTACTTTGGAAGACCATATAGTGGCGGTGACTAGGGGGGCCTTTGCCCAGGTTCGCCTGGTGCGCCAGTTGCGGCCCTATCTAGACCGGGATGCCCTGTGTACGGTCACTCATGCGCTCGTGACCTCTCGTCTGGACTACTGCAATGCTCTCTACATGGGGCTTCCCTTGAAGATCACTCGGAGGCTCCAACTGGTACAGAATGCAGCCGCGAGAGTTGTCTTGGGAGTCTCCCGATACTCCCATGTTACACCTCTGCTCCGCGAGCTGCATTGGCTTCCAGTTGTCTTCCGAGTGAGATTCAAGGTTTTGGTAATGGTGTTTAAGGCCCTCCATGGCATGGGTCCGGAGTACCTCGGGGATCACCTGCTGCCGGCGTCAACTTCCCTCCGCCCTGTGCGTTCCCACAGAGAGGGCCTCTTCAGGGTGCCGCCGGTCAGAGAATGTCATCTGGTGGCCCCCAGGGGGAGGGCCTTCTCTGTGGGCGCCCCGGACTTATGGAATCAGTTGCCGGTTGAGCTCCAGACGGCGCCTGACCTTCGCTCCTTCCAACACGATCTAAAGACCTTTTTATTTGAACAAGCCGGCCTGGCCTGATGGGGGATGTGTTGGGGTTTTTATTGCGGTTTTTATATTATTATTTATTGTTTTAGCTCGGGCTTATATTTAATTCTCTTTTAACTTTTGTACCTTGTATTTTATATGTGCCCTGTTCACCGCCCTGAGTCCTTCGGGAGAAGGGCGGTATACAAATATAATAAATAAATAAATAAAGACACGGGAAGTTCCCTCTTTCCCACGAAAGGGTTGACACCAAAGTTTAATTGATGTGGGTCTGACCAAATGGGTTTTGAGGGGACTGGGTTGAACCGGGAACTCTTTATAAAGCATAAGTTGTAACACAATGCCAGATCCTGTCTTGTATTTCCACAACCGATCACATCCTAGTAAAACCTCCTGTTGGACAAGCCCTGGCTCCAAGAGTTCTTTATTTTCCTAAGATGTGGATTGGGGTGGGTCCTGACACAGACTGAGAGACCATTTAAAGGCTCAGGAACCCTTTGCAGGTGTTATGGCTTAATTAGTTGATTAGAGTGGGACACTTTGAGCCTAGAATATTGCACCTTTTCACAATATTCTAATTTTCTGAGATTGTGGATTTGGGGTTTTCATCAGCTGTAAGCCATAATCATCACAATTATGACAAATCACGGCTTGAACTATCTTGCTTTGCATGTAATGAGTCTATCTCATATATTAGTTTCCCCTTTTAAGTTGCATTACTGAAATAAATGAACTTTTGCACGATATTCTAATTTTTCAAGTTTCACCTGTATTATTGCTAAGGCTTATAAAATGCTATTGAAATTAAATTTGGAAAGTGAACATGTAAAACATTGTATGATCCAGTAGGCAAGGAATTTTGGTTATAATGTGTTGCTGGAACAATGAGAGAATATGTGGACGAAAAGTTTAAAATTTACATTGAATTACAACTTTAAAAAAAAATTCTACAAGATGATGTATCGCTGGTATTTAACACCAGACAAGTTATCTAGAATGTATAAAGCTACTTCAAATGAATCTTGGAAATGTAAATTTAAAGAAGGCACTTTTTATCGTTTATGGTGGACATGTGATAAAGCAAAGAATTATTGGAGAAGGATTCACATTTTGATACAGAAAATCCTTAAAGTAAAAACAAACATGAAACCAGCAACTTTCTTTGGGGTTTAATGGAAAAAGACTTGGAAAAAAATGCAGAACTTTAATCCTGTATATGTTGACGGCAGCAAGACTACTGTATGGACGAAAATGGAAGGACATTTCAATTCCCACTATGGACGAATGGCTACAGAAGCTGATGGAGTTGGCAGAGATGGCAAAATTGACTGTTTTGATTAAAGAAAAGAATACAAGTACCTTCATTTCTACATGGAGACTGCTTCTGGACTTTGTGCTTGAGATGGAAAAGAATGAAACTTTGATTTTGGGTTTCACTGATTAGATTGATTTGTTGTTACAGAAATGGCTAGTTTTTACTATTGTGAAAAAGTAAAAAGTCGAGGCTCGACGTTAATGCTTTATTCTACTGCAATAGGGGAAGTTAAAAGTCAATCTCTTTTTTCTTTTTCCTCCCTTTCTTCTCCCTTTTTCCTCCCCATTGTGTTCTACTATTTTTTTTGTATTTTGTATTTTACTTTACATCTTAATAAAATGTTAAAAAAATACTTAATTGAACTGGATTGTTTAATCACCAGAAAAAAATCCTGAATTCTTCAATTTCCCCAAACCTTTGGGAATATGAAATTTTTTAAAAAACAGAAAAACTAGTTAGTTTAAGTATTAAACAAGCTGCTTTTTAATTATTTATCTCTGGTATGATTAGTAAATGTTTGAGTTAGTTTTAAAGCAGGCCTGCTGAAACCAATGGAGCTTGTTATTCATGATTTCAATGGGCCTGATCTAAATATAATTAACTGGGGATCCAACCCATAGTTGAGACAATGCCACTAGGCAGGGCAACGTCAAAAAGTCCTGCTTCCCATATTAAAATATACTTACAAATTGTTAATTTCATAGACTCTAACCCTTTTCAAGTTTTAGCTTTATGTTTCAATAAGTGGCAACACTAAGTCTCTTGTCTGGGCTCAGCTGCTAATAAATGTCAGAACTGGTTAGTACTGGGACAAGGAAGGACTATAAAGACTAGTGTAGGAAGGCCATAAAATATTTTGGAAGAATGCCAAGAAAACTGCACAGAAATGTCCACGAGGCGAGCTTGACTCAAAAGAGATGTTATTTGGTGTTATACCCCTCAATACAGCTGTCTTGTTAATGACATTAATAATACTTGCCTGTGGGGTATCTTTTTGCATTGAAGTAGTGATTTTAAATTTTGTTCGTTTACTGCTGAAATTCATATTTAATGAAAAAGTGGACTCTGTCTCTACATTCTCCTGCAAGAAAAAGAAAGTGGTTTTTTTCTCCTTTCACACACATGTAAATGATGTCAAACTTATCAACAACTTGTTGCTTTAAGGAAGAACATCTTGCTTTGAAAATCTGTCCTTGCATATGGATTACATCTCCACTGCTGAAATGTAAACATATTGCTACTTATTCAATTTGGCAAGTTTGAACTACTTCAATTCTCTACAGAGAAGTTTGGATGCCCAAGATAGCAAAGGTAGTATATATTTGTTCAAACTAAACTCAATATAATTCTTTCAATAAAAGGAACACAGAAACACTCATCTTAATAGGATTAACATATAGTAAATGTAATATTTTTGGAAAATAAATATCTTGTGGCAACAGAATAAAGAACAGTATATTTTATAATTAAGATTTCAGTCTATTGGATAAAAAATAATGTAAGGCTAGGTTTAAATTATAATGAAAAAAGGCACAGTTCAATACTACCATTGACTCTATGACTGCATTTGCACCATAATTTGTACAGCATCAATCAATCCATAATATTTATTCAGTCAATGACCAGTAAAATTTAAAAGAACAAAAGAAACAAAAACAGAGTGAAGCAAATAAATACAGTAATATACTAACAGCTAGCAAAATAAATCACAGAATATAACATTCACTCCTCTATTACTGTATTAATACAGTTCTTACCCAGGTGTTAGTTAAAACACTGATATAAAATAATAAAAACTATATATTCCCTACAATTAATAGTTAAGTTGTATCAAACCAAATAGTATTTTAAAACAAAAGTAATTATCGCTTTGTCCAATTATGTCTTGCTTTCATCACAATATAAAATTTAGCTACTGCATACTTAATGAATGTCTTTAAATCTAAATGAGAAGGTTCATGTAAAAATTATCTGGCCTCCCAGGGAATTTATCATTAAGGGGTACAAAGTAGATTGTACCCCTAACAAATAAATGTCTCTGTAAATGTCTCTGCAAAATTTATAATATAGTATATATGTGTGAGGTGGTTTCAACCTCCTCATTATGGGCAAATAACTTGTAGAGTAAGCCACAACTAGCTGAGATAACAACAAGTTGGAAGGGACCTTGTAGGTCTTCTAGTCCAACCCCCCCCCTTTCAGGGAGGAAACCCTATATCATTTCAAATGGTTGTCCAATCTCTTCTTAAAAACCTCCAGCTGTTCCACTGATTAAATGTTCTGTCAGAAAATTTATCCATAGTTCTAGGTTGCTTCTCTCCTTGATTAGTTTCCATCCATTGCTTCTTGTCCTGCCTTCAGACGCTTTGGAGAATAGCTTAACTCCCTCTTCTTTGTGGCAGCCCCTGAGATATTGGAACACTGCTATTAGGTCACCCCAGTCCTTCTTTTCATTAAACTAGACATATCCAATTCCTGCAACCATTCTTTATATGTTTTAGCCTCCAATCGCCTAATCATCTCTGTTGCTCTTCTTTGTACTCTTTCTAGAGTCTCAACATCTTTTTTTACATTGTGGCAACCGAAACTGGATGCAATATTCCAATTGTGGTCTTACCAAGGCATTATAAACTGGTATTAACACTTCACGTGACCTTGGACTTCCAGTGGAAAGATGGCCAACTCATGACATGCTCAGGGATCCCTGAAGGGTTTTTCCTAGACTGTAGCTTTTTCAACTTACCAACAAAAGGAACTAGCATTCCTTTAGTTTATGTGACGCTTCTGGGTTAGAGAGTTCTACAATCATCCCACAAGATCCTCTGTACAGCAATGGGTCTCCAAGTAGTTTCAGGAGCTGTGCTTCAAAGTAGCCTCCATGTCAGTAGCTGAGGGGCTGCGCTGCAATCACTTCATTGTTGAAGCAGCAGCCATTTTGGAATTTATGTTTCAAAGGGACAGTAAGTTGTGCCTTTCATTTCTTAATCATTTTTAAGGACTAATAATCTTTATTAAGCTAAAAGAGGCTCTCTTTGGCCATAGCCTGTTATTCCTTTTTGAAGATCTGTGCCATTTTGGGGATTTCTTCAATGTTAAAAAACAAGGAAGAAGGCTGCTAAAGTAAGGAAGTGTGGATTATCTTTTTTAAAAAAAATGATGGAGAAATGTAAGGGCAGAAAGTTGTGGTTCTAGTTTATTATTTTTTAGTAATTTGTAGCTTGGTCTGCTTTGCTGTGGGTGGCTAAAACTTTCCGATTTTTATGATTCCTGATTGGCCAGCAATTCTTAAGTGACTTACAAAAAAGCTACTCTTTGACTAAAGAGGGAGTTAAGAAGATGGAGGAGCAAATTATTAGCAAACATTTTAGTTATTTAAATGTGACGATAAGAAAAGCATAAAAAATGTGTTTTGAATTAGAGTTAAAGGATTAGATGATTAGATCTATTGAATGGAATGCTTAAAGTTTAAATAGATTAAATATATTCTCAGCTATGGTTAACAAGAATAAGAAATTGAGGGAATAAATATATATTAAATTAGGAGGGATACATATTTTAAGTAGTATGTTTTTTTTGTATTTCAGTACTTTTGTCTTTCTTTTTTCTCTTTCTTCTTTTTCTCCTCTTTTTTGTCTCTCTCCTCTTTTCTTTTCTCTTTCTACTTTTTTACCTATTGACTAAGAAATATAAAAGTATGAGAGCGCTTATATGGAAAAAATAGAATTAAATCCACCAATGTAAATGTAATTAATTGTTGAGAAAACTGTCACTAGTAAGAATATTTAGAATTTGGGGGGAGAAATAAACTGAAATAAGCATGGTAACAGGATTTACGATAAGGCAACTAAAATGACAAATAGGGATATTGGAAAAACTATATACTTAATTGTTGTTTATCAAAATAATGAGAATTGTTTTAATCCAGGGGTGTCAAACTCAACTTCATTGAGGGCCGCATCAGCAGTGCGGTTGCCCTCAGGGGGCCGGGTGGGCGTGGCCTGGGTGGGCATGGCCTACTGGGTGGGCGTGGCTAGAGTGCGTATGGCCTACTGGGTGGGCATGGCCAGCTCTACATCGTTCGCATCAAGGGTGCCTGTGGGGGCCTGGGCAGGAGTGGGACAGATCTGAGGGTCTCTGGCAGAAGGAGGGTCTCTGGGCCAGGGCCAAGGCAGTGGGGGCCGTTCCCTCACTGTGTCCAGGATGGCTTCGCGGGCCGCATGAAACCACTTCGTGGGCTGGATCTGGCCCCCGGGCCTTGTGTTTGACATGTCTGTTTTAATCTGATGTTTGCAAAGAAAGATACTTTGGGGAAAGGGGAAATAACTGAAATTAACATATGGAATATAGATTATAGAAATCAATTGTTAAACATTGTCTTATAAATGTTACCCAGACAACATACTGTTTACAAATTACTGAATGATTTATGTTCTGTTAAAAAAAACACCAATATAATATATACAAAAAAAAATGAAAGAAGAGCTCGAAGAAAATCTGCAACTTTTAAAACGACAAGTTTGGGACTTCCGGTTTCGCGTCATAGCGAGACGGATGCAAGGAAGCAGGGCTCTGCCTCACCTGCCTGATTTCGCCCTGCTGGGGGCCCAAAAAGGTCCTAAAGTCACCCCGGAGAGGCGACGAAGAAGGAGGGGAACCTCATAGATTACAGAGAGACAGCGGTCGATTTGTTTGATCCGAGGAAGCCCTCTGAACCAGCAGGGGAAAGACTGGCTGTAGTCCGGTGGCCAGTCGGAAGCTACCAACAACCGCGAAAAAAAGCACTAACCAACAAAGTGTAAGCAAAGCATTTGGAACTGGGTGAGAGTATTTTCCCTGCTCTACTATTTTAAAAACTTTCCCTGGAGAAAAATCCCAAAAAGCAAAGCTCCCAGAAGCAAGAGGGTGGTTTTTTTTTCTTTTTTGCCCCTCCCCCTAGAACAGGGGTGTCAAAATTGCGACATCACGTGACATCGCACAACGTATCGGAGCTTTTCCCCCATTGCCGGCAATGGGGTGGGCGCGGTTTTGTTGTGACGCGTCTGGCCTACAGGCCGGCAGTTTGACACCCCTGCCCTAGAAGAACAGCAGCAGTTTAACATCTTTGGGGAGAAAAACAGACAGATTATAAAATCAATTTAGAAATAATTTAAAGAGGTAATACTGAAAAAATTTGGGGACCTAAAATACTTTGAAAATTCTATTTTCTTTTAAAAATACAATGACATCTAGTGGTGGAAAAAAGGAATAGCACTAAGACCTTGTTTGCACTCTGTGTCAAGTTTCTGATGGATGAGCTCTTCAAAGAACTCTGAGGCATTGTTTACCTTAAAAGTCTTTTATTAGAGCAATGTAACATCGGCAATGCTTGGATAAACCTGGAATCTGGATTCCCCTCCCCTAAGTACAATAATATTAAAACATAGTTCCCTCCTTTTGTTGCTGTCATAAATCACATTCTCCAATTAGTTTGAAGGGTAAGTTCTCCCTCCTTAGCTTAACCCTCAGTTCTTTCTTATCACCTCTTATTACATTCAACTTTAAAAATGCTCCGCTGCTATGTTGTTATGTCTAACTAATCCCCCATGCATATTCTTCCTTCCCCCTCCCTTCTTCATCTAACTCTAACTCTAAAAGTGATACACAAGTAGAAATATAAAATAGCTGCTTCTTCATCTTTTGTCAAAGCAAGAACATCTGATGTTAGCAGCGTTGACACACTGTTTGGAAGGAGTGAACTTGGCCTGAAGCCCAGACAGAGATAGCAAGCTAGACTCTTTGATGTGCCTGAATTTCTCAGCCTTGCAGATTGCAGCTGGAAAAGAAGAAAAACTCTTTGGGCTGTTTTTCTGCACGATGGATTACAATTATAAACTATTTTGAAGCCAGCTGGCTTTCCTGGATTACAAACATCATTTGAGCTGCAGTGTTAAGAACTACATAGAGACAGAGGAAATCTGACTCTTGTTTATTCTCTTTGGGAGAGGTCCTATGGATTATTAACTTGGAATAGTAGGACCTTTAGGATTACAAATTTTGGCTGACTGATGACCCTGGATTTTTGGATAACTGCCTGGAGTTGGTGTTAAAAGACAAAAGTGGATTATAAATTTTTTCTTTCCCTCATTTCTTTTTTTTTTTTATGGGGAGCCTATTGGATTACAGATCTTCAATTTCAAGAACTATTTAGAGACAGAGGAAATCTGACTCTTGGTGACTCCCTTTGGGGGAAGCCCTATGGATCATTAACTCTATACAACAGGACTTTTTGAATTACAAATCTCAGTTGATTGATACTACTGGATTTTTGGATAATTGTTTGGAGTTGAGATTGAAAGACAGAAGTGGATTACCATTTTTTTCTTCCCCAGTTTGGTGGAGCTTATTGCATTATAGAGACTATAGATAAAGATCACAAGAACTATATAAGATGAACTTAAATGATATATTGTGATATTGATTATAAGATTGGTGGTTTTGCATAAGGTTGGTAACTGGGAAGGTTTGGAGGGTGGGAATAAAAATGACTGTTTCCAATCTAGCTAAAACTAGCAAAAAACCATACTCAGCTCTGTCTTCTACTGCCCCCAGTCCTGTGTATCAGAGATCAATTGAAGCAATGCTACAGTAAGAAAAAAACAATAATTTCCAGAAGGACATGTAAGCCACACTACAACTAATCCAAGAGGCAATTACTTCACATAAAGAAGACATAAAGAGAAACCATGAAGACAAAATATAATTTTGATAAAATGAATGAAGAAATTCACAAGTTGAACTTCCAACTAGAAAATTTTCAGCAGATGATTACAAAGAATGAGCAAAGGATTCAGAAAATAGAAGACAAATCAGTAGAAACCAATCAAAAGTTGGAAGAAATAAAAGACGAAAACCAAAGATTGATGCAGGCAAATAAAGAATTGGAAGATTCAGTGGCGGTTTTGGAAATGGAAAAGGCATCCTATTTTTTAAGATTTCAGAACATAATGGAAGATAAGGAAGAAGATTTTGCTGATTTGATGAAAGAACTGTTGGTTGGAGCATTGGAAATTGGGAAACAGGAAATGGAAGGAGAGATTGATCAAATATTCAGAGTCAATTCAAGTTACACAAGGAGAAACAAAGTCCCTAGAGAGGTACATTTTAGATTTGTTAAAAAATCAATAAGAGATGAGATATTGAGAAGAGTGAGAGATGATCCACTGCAATACAAGGAAAAGGAAATTGTAGTCCTGAAGCAGATACCTAGGAGGATAAGTGACTCACACAGAGAATATCAATTTTTGACCAAAAAAATAATTAAAAAAGGAGTGAATTTTAGATGGCTGATGCCGGAGGGTATACTAATCAATTGGGACACAAAAAGATACAGATTGGACTCTGTTTTTAAAGCAATGGAATTTCATGACAGACATAGTGTTTTTCTTGAAGAAAGAAGTTCAGAATTCCAACGAGAATGAGAATCTAGAAAACAGGAAGAGAAAGCAATAGAAGGGGCAGCTAAACAAAGGGAAGAAGAAAAAACAGAAAACATAAATCAAGAAGAAGGGGTCAAGGGAAGAGAACAAAGACAGATAAGAAACCTAATAATGGAAGAAGATCGAGGAGGACAATGGGATTCTCCCAATGAATATAAATGGATTGAACTCCCCCTCAAAAAGGAAATTTTTTTTACATGATTACAAAAACTAAAAATGGATATAGTCTGTCTCCAAGAAACACATATTAAAAGACAACATTATAAATTTTTGGAATGTGTGAAAATTGGGAAGCTTTATTTTTCATCAGCACAACAAAAGAAAAGAGGAATAGCTCTATATATTAAAGAAACAATGAAACCTAAACAAATTTATTCAGATGAAGAAGGAAGAATACTAATGGTGGAAATAATGATAAATCAAAAACAGACATAGATGGTAGCATTCTATGCACTGAATAATAAACAAGAAGAATTTTACCAAAAATTACATAAGAAAATAGTGGAAATGGAACATCAAAATATTTGCTTAGTAGGAGATTTTAACACAATTGTAGATGGAAAGCTAGATTATAGAAGTAATAAAATAAGGAAAAAAAGAAAGGAATATTTTACCTAAGGCCTTTTTTAAAGAAGAAGAAATCTGTATACAGGATATATGGAGAAAAGAACCCAAAGAAATCTCAATATACATTTTACTCAAATAGGCATAAATCATGCTCTAGAATGGATATGATATGGATATCTCCTGAATTAAGAATGAATATACAAGAGATTGAGATAGAGACTAATGTATGGGTGGATCATAATCTGATAAAGATGACATGCAGAGGAACAAAGGAAAAATTAAGATGGACACTAAATCAATCTTTACTGAAAGAGAAAGAATTTATACAAAAAGCAGCAAAGGAAATGGAATTTTTCTTTAAAGAAAATAAGAAAGAAGATACATTGCTCCAAAACATTTGGGACATAGCCAAAGCATACATTAGAGGATTAGCCATAATTTATATGGTGAAAAAGAACAAGGAAAACAACAACAACAACAACAAATGAAGCTAAAGGAAGAATTTACAAAATTGGAATCAGAATTACAAAGAGACCCACAAAAGAAAACTCTTAAAAAACAAATGGAGATAACAAAACACAAATTAAATTTAGTAGAAGCTGAAGAAATGGCCCAACAAATTAAAAGAGCAAAACAAAACTTTTTTGAAAATGCTAACAAGCTGGGTAGATGGTTAGTTTATAAATTGAAAAAAGAGAGAAAAAACTGATAAATAAATTGCAAGATGTGAAAGGTGATTTACAATGTCAAAATGATACAATAAAAAATAATTAAAGAATTCTATGAAACAGTCTTTGATATAGAAGAAACTACTCAGGAAAAAATAATGCAATATATAGAAAAAGCCAAGCTACCAAAAATTTCACAGAATTTTAAAAACATGCCAAATGGAAAAATAACAATGATGAAGCTGACGGAAGCTATAAAAAGACAAAAAAATGACAAGAGACCAGGCCCAGATGGGCTACCTGAAGAATTTTACATTTTAAATGTCTATAAGACATACTAAGCCCATCAATGCAAGAAGTGTGTAATGAGGTATTAAAGGTAAAGGTAAAGGTTCCCCCGCACATGCGTGCTAGTCGTTTCCGACTCTAGGGGCCGGTGCTCATCTCCGTTTCATAGCCGAAGAGCCAGCGCTTGTCCGAGGACTTCTCCGTGGTCATGTGGCCGGCATGACTAGACGCCAAAGGCGCACGGAACGCTGTTACCTTCCCACCGTAGTGGTCCCTATTTTTCTACTTGCATTTTTACGTGCTTTCGAACTGCTAGGTGGGCAGAAGCTGGGACGAGTAACAGGCGCTCACTCTGCTACGCGGCACTCGGTATTCGACCCGCCAAACTGCCGACCTTCTGATCGACAAGCTCAGCGTCTTAACCCACTGAGCCACCGCGTCCCTCTAATGAGGTATTATCAGAGGCCAATTTACCAAATACGTGGACAGAAGGCAATATTACTTTAATACCAAAGAAGACTCAGACCTGACCCAGATAAAGAACTATAGACCAATGTCTCTATTAAATGTGGACTATAAAATCTTTGCTTCCATAATAGCAGAAAGACTGAAGAGATTTTTGATTGAATTTATACATCCAGATCAAAATGGATTCTTACCAAAGAGACAAATAAAGAACAATTTAAGAATGATTCTAGATACACTGGAATACTATGAAATGCATCCTGGGAAGCAAATGGCGCTAGTTATTTTAGACGCACAGAAAGCCTTTGATAACGTAAACTGGCAATTTCTGGTACAACAACTAAACTATATGGATTTTGGAGAAAACTTCATAAATATTGGACCTCCATTGCATTTAAACTGCCCAGAGGTTGTTGAGAAAAGCTACAATCTGTGAGTTAAGAAGGAGGTGGGTGCAGGAGGAAAGTAGCTGAGCCCCTGCTGATTGGACATCCATTGCATTTAAATTGCCCAGAGGTTGCTGGGAAAAGCTAAAGTAGCGGCCTGCGCACCTAACGGCTTGCGAATCATATAACTAAAAATAAAAAAACAGTGACGGTACATTCAGGGCAAGTGCATCTGAGATTCCTTTCATCTCAAAATGTCTGGCTTAGTTCAGTGCAACACTTGTTTTGCAGCTGTCTTTCGCAGTACTCTTTTCAAACTGGGAAACTGTCCTATCTGTACACAAATCACTAGTCTACAAGGACAGATTATTTATCTAGGGTCTGTAATCTGCGCTCTTCAGGCAGAAATTAGGTGTCCAGTTCAGCCCTTCTACTCTATTGAGCCTCCACGCTATCAGCCCCCTCTACTACAAAGATCCTGCAGGAGAAGGGCAGTGTGGACAACCGTGGGAGCCGTGAGAGCTGTGAACCATAAACACAAAGCTTTTGCTGTGTCCCTGCATAACAGATACAGTGCCCTTGCTGACCTTAATAGAGACATTAAGGAGACAGGTCAAGGTAGTTGTGATGATAACTCAAATAAGCAGGGATTTGTGGTCCGAGATGAAGAACTTGTTTTTGACAGGGAGAAGTGCGAATCAGGTATTACACATCAGTCATGCAAGAAGAGAAAGGTATCCAAAAAGAGAAGCCACCTTCTGGTTGGTGATTCAATTATAAGGGATGTAAATTTAGGAAAGGATACAGAGGTTTCAAAAGAGGTCAGATGTCTTCCAGGTGCTACTGCCAGTAGGGACAAGAAGCGTATTTTTAAAATAGTCAAGAACGCCAGCAAGAACTGTGATGTGGATGCTATTAATCAAGATCACGTGAAGTATTAATACCACTTTACAATTCCTTGGTAAGGCCACACTTGGAATACTGCATCCAGTTTGGCCACCACAATGTAAAACAGATGTTAAGACTCTAGAAAGAGTACAGAGAAGAGCAACAAAGATGATTAGGGGACTGGAGGCTAAAACATATAAGGATCGGTTGATGGAATTGGGTATGTCTAGTTTAATGAAGAGAAGGGTGAGGGGTGACATGATAGCAGTGTTCCAGTATCTCAGGGGCTGCCACAAAGAAGAGGGAGTCAAACTATTCTCCAAAGTGTCTGAAGGCAAGACATGTTCTGTCCCAGCCTATGTATGTCCTTGTTACTTCACAAAGACAACCCCTCTTTTAACAGTAGACTGGAAAAATAAACCCTTTATATTTGAGTTACAGACCTGATAATTGTCCCAGAAAAACAAAAGCAACAGAACACTTTTCCAACTGAGACCTTGTCCAAAAGCAAAACGGAGCAGGAGTCGAACAGGAAATAACTCACAAGCAAAATAAACAGACCATGATGTCTTGACACTGAAGTTCTTTGCAAACGGTTGCCTCCAGCAACCAGCCCTGCCCACACATTCCCTTTTTGTTATGTAGCCCCTAAGGCTTCTCACTGCTTTCTCCTTCTCCCCTGGAGTCGCCCCATTGCCTCCCTCTGACCTATTCGTGTGACCTGTCTGTGTTTATGAGCATCTCTGAGGTCTTCCAGCTGTGCTTCTTCCGAGTCCGACTGAGCCTCCCAGCACAGCTGCCTCTCAGCTTGATCACGAGTGGAAGGGCCAGGTTCTTCCTCACTTTGTAAGTCCTGTAGCTCATCAGAGCCTGTCTTTGACTCTGATGGCTCCCCAGGCCCCTCCTCCTCCTCCTGATTCCCCGGACTCAGCTGCCGGGATCCCAGGCTGGCACGGAATCACAACAGGACAAGAAGCAATGGATGGAAACTAATCAAGGAGAGAAGCAACCTAGTACTAAGGAGAAACTTCCTGACAGTTATAACAATTAACCAGTAGAACAACCTGCCTCCAGAAGCGGTGAATGCTTCAACACAGGAAGTTTTTAAGAAGAGACTGGACAGCCATTTGTCTGAAATGGTATAGGGTTTCCTGCATAAGCAGGGGGTTGGACTAGTTGACCTCCAAGGTCCCTTCCAACTTTTTATTTATTATTATTATTATTATTATTATTATTATTGTTGTTGTTGTTGTTGTTGTTGTTGTTGTTATTATTTATATCAAAACAATTTTTCATAGACAAATGGCTTGAGTAATTATAAATGGGGATTTCACAGAGAACTTTAATATCAAAAAAGGCACAAGACAAGGGTGCCCACTATCTCCATTATTATTTATTTTAACTTTGGAAGTGCTGAATAGAAATGTCAGACAGGACCCAGAAATTAAAGGAATGGAGATAAAAAACAAAAAATATAAACTACAAGCATTTGCAGATGATTTGGTATTTATACTAGAAGACCTGTTGGAGACAAGCCCTAAATTACTGAAGAATTTGGAGAAGTAGCTGGACTGAAAATAAACAGAGAAAAAATTAAAGTGATAGTCAAAAACCTTACAGATAAACAAAAAAATCAACTGTCAGAAAAAACAGACCTCCAGGTAGTTAAGAAAGTTAAATAGCTGGGGATCTATTTAACAGCAAGGTGTGCAACAATAAAAGAAGACAACTATGTAAATCTATTAAAACAAATAAAACTAGACTTGGAAAAATGGGAAAATTTACAACTATCAATATTAGGAAGAATAGCAACGGTGAAAATGAAGATTTTACAAAAATTACTTTTTTTATTCCAAACAATACCTATAAAAATAGAGAATTATTTTTTTTGATGAGTTAAATGCATTGATTTTGAAATTTATCTGGCAAGGGCAAAAAGCCAGAATCAGACTGAAAATGTCACAAGAAGGGAAAGAAAATGAAGGATTTGGGTTACGAGACTGGGTTCTATATTATCAAGCAGCTGCATTAACATGGCTAAAAGAATGGATAACTCTTAGACACAAAATATTATTATACTTAGAAGGACATGACCTACAACTCGGATGGCACGCCTTTCTATGGTATAGGAAGAACAAAATACATAAATACTTTCAAAATCACTATGTAAGAAACGCTTTGCTTCTAATATGAGAAAAGATAAAAGTGAAAATTTATATGAAAATACCAGGATGGATCTTGACAATGGAAGCATTTCTTCACCCAAATTTAGTTAATTATGAGAAAATTGTGACTTATAGAGACATTTTGAATACTGAAGGGAAATTACAAACTAAACAACAGCTGGAAGAACAGGGCACTGAACTATCATGGTGGCTGTACCTGCAAATGCAAATGAGATATGAGAAAGATGCCAAAACATATGTTTTTTTATAAAGACCAGATAGTGTTTGACCAGCTACTATTGTCATCAGATAAAAAATTGATTAAGAAACTGTATAACTTTTTCTTAAATTTAAAGATGGAAGATGAACAAGTCAAAGAAACAATGATAACGTGGGCAAAAACCTTTGGGCACAATGTAGTTAGAAAAATGGCAAAATTTGTGGGAAAGCAACTATAAAATAACAAGGACAGCTACTTATAAAGAAAATTGATATAAAATGTTTTATAGATGGCATTTATTACCTGCAAGGTTACAAAAATGTTTAAAAACATGTCTAGCAATTGTTGGAAATGTAGGCAAAAGCCAGGCACGTACTACCATCTTTGGTGGACATGCCCCAAAGCAAAACAATTCTGGTTGAAAATACATATGTGGTTAGAGAAAATGTTAAGAAAACATGTAGATTTTAAGCTGGAACTATTTCTTTTAGGTATAACCTCAGAAAACTATGATAAAGAATGTGTCTATTTAATATTACATGTACTAACATCAGTGAGAATTACATTTGCACAGCATTGGAAAAAGAAAGAAATACCAGCTGAAGAAGAGATAATTAAGAAAATTTTGGACTGTGTGGAAATGGACAGGCTTACATTGAAAATGAAAGGAAAAGAAGATACAAAATACTCTCAAACATGGGATACATTTTACAAATGGCTATAAAAACGGAATACAGAGTAGGAATGGAAGATGTATTATTATTAAGTTATTAAGGATTTTATTCCATGAAGACAAGCTGGACGGATTGACTTAAATTTAATGAGTCAATTGGAATTAGGATGGATTTTTATCGGTCTGATATTTGTAATCTAAAGTTTGAAAATGTATTTTTCATTTATATATAATGCTTAAGTAGTTCCTAAAGTTAGTAAAATATAATTGAAAGTGTATTTGAAAGTATCCATGTTAAGAGAAAGTTAAAGAAAAAGATGTATTAGCTTAAAGAAGTTTTAAAAAGGATGCATACAAGAAAAAAATTATATGAGAGTAACTTGGAGGGAGTGATCTAAATTTAATGAGTTAATTGGAGTTAGTTGGAATTTAATTGGTCTGAAAGTGAACTTTAAAGTAGGTTAAGAGGAAGTTAAAAAGTGTATTAGAAAGTTTTGATTTTAGAAATGTTTTTAAAGAAAAGTTTAGTCTTTTAAAATGGATGAAAAAACTATTTTTCCCTTTAAGGTTAAAGAATCTGAAAGAATACAGTGAATTTTGTTAATATAAATGGTGATAGTTTATAAAGATTATTAAGTGCAAATAAAAATACATATTATTTCCACAGCAAGGAAGATAAAGCAGAAATGGTTAAATTGATTGTTTTATTCAAAGAGGAGAATATATTTAATTATGTTTTTTATTTGGATATCACTTCTGTATTTTGTGCTTGTGCTGAAAAAAAAAAAAACTTTGACTTTGGTTTTGCTGATTAGATAGATTTGTTGTTATAGAAACGGCTAGTTATATCCTAAAAAGAGTTGGAAGTCAATGCCTTTTTCTTTCTTCCCTTGTACCTCATTGACCTAGCCCTGATACTTCAGAACACCAGAGACCCCCCCAAAAGTGAGCAGGAGGAGCTCCAGCCCTAGACGACACCCAACAGGATGCTTCCAGTGTGGCAAGGAAGGCCATTGAGTCATCAACTGCCCTTTCTGACGATCAGTGGTGTTCACCAAATACTCCACTGAAAAGGGGCAGGTTGTAGCATTCTTTCTATCTAGCGAAGGTGAGGGAACTCCAACAAAGGACCCAAGGCTGACCAGAGAAAGCAACAGCAGCAGGGATGACGACCCACTGGTAAGTGGAAATACTGTACGAAACCAATGATAGTGAAAGAAGAGCTGATGGTAGCTTCCTCAGGACAGAAAGGCATACTAACAGCCTTGCTAGATTCCGGGTGCACCCAAAGTCTAGTTAGCCTCAATCTAGTGGAGAGGCTTGGAATACACCTGTGAACTCAAGGTACTAATAGCTTTCACCCAGTTAGATGGCTGTCTAGAGGGGGGAGCTCCCGCTACTTTCATGACCAAACCTGTAGAGATGAAAATTGGGGCCCACATAGAGACCATTAATTTCATTGTAGCCCCTAGCATGGACAGGCCTATGATCTTGGGCCTTGCTTGGCTGGAGAAGTGGAACCCTGCAGTAAATTGTATGAAAAAGATCTTAAAAATCCCTAGGAAAAGCCCCAATGAGAAAGCTGCAGTGAAAGTGGAACTGTGCAAACTCACTCCCCTCATTAAGGAGAAAAAAAAAAGAGTTAGCACTCTGCCAGCCTGTGCAGGAGACGAAGTGGTCTGCCTCATTCCAAAACAATACTGGGGTCTGGAGGAAGTTTTCAGTGAGAGGGAATCGGATATACTCCCGCATTGCCCCACAGACTGTGCTATTGAAATATTGCCTGGGGCCAAGCTACCAGAACCCAAACTATATTCAATGACACCAAGGGAGTTAGAGGAGCTCAGGACTTTTATTGACAAAAATCTGGCCAGGGGATTCACTCAGCTGGTAAAATTGTGCATGGCTGAACCCATTTTATTCTGGGAAAAGGACAGTTCCCTAAGACTCTGTGTAGATTATCAAGGACTGAATGCTATTTGCATGAGAATGTGTACTCCCTGCCTTTGATGAAAGATATGCTAAGCCACTTGGCCAAGGGGAAATTTTTTTACCAAGCTGGATCTAAAGGAGGTTTATTACCGGGTATGAATCAAAGAGGGTGATGAGTGGACAACAGCTTTCTATTGCCCGCTAGGTTGCTTTCAATTTCAGGTCCACCCATTCAGTCTACAAGGGGCACCTGCCATATTTATTCAACTAATTAATGAAATATTACATGAACACTTGTTCAAGGGAGTCCTAGTCTACTTAGATGACAATCTAATTTATACAGAAACCTTGCACAAACACATGAAGCTGGTGAGGGCTGTCCTAGAAAACCTTCTAACTGCTCAATTATACATGAAGCTCTCCAAGTGCGAGTTTCACAAAACTAAATTGGACTACTTAGGGTACCATCCCCTTCATGGATTACTGCCTTGTGGCAAAGGGGCTTGCAGAGAGTTCTGACAAAACGTGATCCACTGGAGAAGGAAATGGCAACCAACTCCAGTATCTTTGCCATGCAAACCCCATGGACAGTACCAAAAGGAAAAAAAGATATGACACTGGAAGATGAGCCCCTCAGGTCGGAAGGTGTCCAATATGCTACTGGAGAAGAGCAGAGGGCTAGTACTAGTAGTGCCAGAAAGAATGAAGCAACTGGGCCAAAGCCGAAAGGATGCTCAGCTGTGGATGTATCTGGTGGTGAAAGGAAAGTCCAATGCTGTAAAGATTTTTTCTCCATAGGAACCTGGAATGTAAGATCCATGAATCAAGGCAAGCTGGATGTGGTCAAACAAGAGATGACAAGACTGAACATCAACATCTTAGGAATCAGCGAACTAAAATGGACAGGAATGGGTGAATTTAATTCAGATGACCATCAGGTATACTACTGCGGGCAAGAATCCCTCAGAAGAGATGGAGTAGCCTTCATAGTCAATAAAAGAGTAAGAAAAGCAATACTGGGATACAATCCTCAAAATGACAGAATGATCTCAGTTCGAATCCAAGGCAAACCATTCAATATCACAGTAGTCCAGGTCTATGCCCCAACCACCAGTGCTGAAGAGGATGAAATTGACCGGTTCTATGAAGCTCTACAGCACCTTATAGAACTAACACCAAAAAATGATGTCCTTATCATCATGGGGGATTGGAATGCTAAAGTAGGAAGCCAAAAGATAACTGGAATAACAGGCAAGTTTGGCCTTGGAGTACAAAATGAAGCAGGGCACAGGCTGATAGAATTTTGTCAAGAGAATACAATGGTCATAGCAAACACTCTTTTCCAACAACCCAAGAGACGTCTCTACACATGGACATCACCAGACGGTCAACACAGAAATCAGAGTGACTATGTCTTCTGCAGCCAAAGATGGAGAAGCTCTATACAGTCAGTAAAAACAAGACCAGGAGCTGACTGTGGCTCAGACCATGAGCTTCTC
>JAKJMR010008184.1:0-19071 GCA_024449315.1 Daboia siamensis | reverse complement strand
AGAAAGATGAGAAACATGAGACCGAACAATGCAGAAGAGCTGAAGGCTGCTATTGAAGCATCCTGGTCTTCCATAACACTTCAGCAGTGCCACAGGCTGATAGCTTCCATGCCACACTGCATTGAGGCAGTAATTGCTGCAAAAGGGGCCCAAACCAAGTACTGAGTACATATGCATGCTTATACTTTTCAGAGGTCCGATAATTTTCTATGTACACTCCTTGTTTTACTGATTGCATGTAATATTCTAATTTTCTGAGATTTTGGATTTGGGGTTTTCATAAGCTGTACGCCATAATCATCACAATTATGACAAATCACAACTTGAACTATCTTGCTTTGCATGTAATGAGTCTATCTCATATATTAGTTCCCCTTTTAAGTTGCATTACTGAAATAAATGATCTTTTGCACGTTATTCTAATTTTTCGAGTTTCACCTGTACAGTCTATAACAGGATGGGACTGAGTTACTTGGCAATAAATTCACAGTTTTTCTGGAGGAATATTTAAACTAAACAACGGGGACAGTGAGTTAATTGATACAGAACATAACCGTCCCCGGCAATCTAAGAAAATAGGGGAACTCAGGCACCACACAAGTTATGTAGCAAGTAAACACAGGGTCAGTCATAAAGAACTCAAATGTCTGTACACCAATGCGCAGAGAATGAACCGTAAGCAGGGTGAACTAGAAATTCAGGTAAATGAGGGCGGATATGATATTGTTGCCATTACGGAAACATGGTGGGACGAAACCCACAAATGGAACACACAGCTAGAGGGATTGAAATTATTTAAAAGAAACAGACTAAACAAAAGAGGGGGTGGAGTTGCTCTCTCTATAAGAAATAACTTTATCTCTACAGAAATAGAGCACAAAAATGATGAAAACTGTAAACTTGAATGTATTTGGGTCAATATAAAAGGGGAAAAAAATGACATTGCCATAGGTGTATACTATAGGCCGCCCAACCAAGTAGAGGAAATAGATGAACTTTTTGCTAGTCAGTTAACTAAGGTATGTAGGAAGTGCATCACAATAGTAATTACCCTGACTTTAATTACCCTGATATCAACTGGGAGACAAATTCTGCACCAAGTGGAAGATCTAATAGATTCCTGACAAACCTAGCAGACAACTTTCTCTCCCAAAAAGTACAGAAGGGAACTAGGGGATTAGCCATATTGGATTTAATTCTCACTAACAGAGATGAAATGATAGAAAGTGTCAAAGCCACAGGAACCTTGGGGGGAAGTGATCATGCAATATTGGAATTCAACATTATGGAAGCACAAGCAATAGAATACAGCCAAACTAGAGTCTTGGACTTTAAAAGAGCTAATTTCAATAAACTTAGAGAGACCTTGGGAAGAATTCCAGGGATGAGAATCCTAAAGGGGAAAACAACTCAAGAAGCTTGGGAAATTTTGAAAAGTGAGATAATAAACGCCCAGTCTAGCACAATACCAACAAAGACGAAAAATAACAGCTTTCAAAAGAAACCAGCATGGCTGCATAAAGAACTCTGATAAACTGAAAGATAAAAAGGACAAGTATAAGAAGTGGAAAGAGGGGCACGTAACTAAGGCAGAATATCAGCAAACAGCCTGTGCCTGCAAAGATGAAGTGAGGGAAGCTAAGGCTCAAAATGAACTAAGTCTTGCGACCAAAGTCAAAAATAACAAAAAATGCTTCTTTCAACATATAAGAAACAAGAATAAAGTTAAGGAAATGATTAGTCCATTAGTGGGGGAAAGTGGCAAGAAGGTGACAAGCAATAGGGAGAAAGCAGAACTATTTAACTCGTTTTTTGTATCTGTCTTTACACAAAGGGAAAAAACAGTCCAACCTACCAAAACCAGTGCCATAAAAAACAGAATAGAAACGCAAGTTAAGATAGGCAAGAAAATGGTAAGTGAGCAACTGTCCAGCCTAGATAAGTTCAAATCACCAGGACCAGATGGATTACACCCCAAGGTTCTCAAGGACCTGGCAGACGTGATCTCAGAACCACTGAACTATATTTTTCAAAGATCCTGGAGCACTGGGGAACTACCAGAGGACTGGAAGAGAGCTGATGTAGTTCCCATCTTCAAAAAAGGGAAAAAATAGATCCAGGAAACTACAGACCTATCAGCCTGACCTCAACACCTGGGAAGATTCTGGAAAAGATAATCAAACAACAAATCAGCAAACACCTTGATGCGAACAAAGTTATCACTAAAAGTCAACATGGGTTTGTCAAAAACAGATCATGCCAGACAAATCTTATTGCATTCTTTGACCAAGTGACAAAATTAGTGGACCAAAGGAATGCTGTAGATATAATTTACTTGGACTTCAGTAAGGCATCTGATAAAGTAGATCACAACCTACTACTTGATAAGATAGAAAAATGTGGGTTAGATAGCATCACCACCAGATGGATTCGTAGCTGGCTGACAGGCCGTACTCAGTGTGTGGTCATCAATGGAACTGCATCTACATGGAAGGAAGTGTGTAGTGGGGTGCCCCAGGGCTCTGTTCTGGGCCCAGTGCTCTTCAACATCTTCATCAACGATTTGGATGAGGGGATAGATGGGGAACTCATCAAATTTGCAGACGACACCAAGCTGGCAGGAATAGCCAATACTCCAGAAGATAGGCTTAAGATACAGGAGGATCTGGACAGACAGACTCGAGCACTGGGCGCTATCTAACAAAATGAAATTCAATGGTGAAAAAAGTAAGCTTCTACATTTAGGCAGGAAAAATCAAATGCACAGGTATAGTATAGGTGGTACCTTGCTCAATAGTAGTAACTGTGAGAGAGATCTCAGAGTCCTAGTGGACAATCACTTAAATATGAGCCAGCAGTGTGCTGCAGCTGCCAAAAAAGCCAACACAGTGCTAGGCTGCATTAACAGAGGGACAGAATCAAGATCACATGAAGTACTAATACCACTTTACAATGACTTGGTAAGGCCACACCTGGAAAACTGCATCCAGTTTTGGTCACCACGATGTAAAAAAGATGTCGAGACTCTAGAAAGAGTACAGAGAAGAGCAACAAAGATGATTGGGGGACTGGAGGCTAAAACATATAGGGAACGGTTGCTGGAATTGGGTATGTGTAGTTTAATGAAGAGAAGGGTGAGGGGTGACATGATAGCAGTGTTCCAATATCTCAGGGGCTGCCACAAAGAAGAGGGAGCCAAGTTATTCTCCAAAGCACCTGAAAGCAGGACAAGAAGCAACGGATGGAAACTAGTCAAGGAGAGAAGCAACCTAGAACTAAGGAGAAATTTCCTGACAGTTAGAACAACTCACCAGTGGAACAACCTGCCTCCAGAAGTGGTGAATGCTCCAACCCTGGAAGTTTTTAAGAAGAGACTGGACAGCCATTTGTCTGAAATGGTATAGGGTTTCCTGCCTGAGCAGGGGGTTGGACTAGATGACCTCCAAGGTCCCTTCCAACTTCTTCTTCTTCTTCTTCTTCTTCTTCTTCTTCTTCTTCTTCTTCTTCTTCTTCTTATTATTATTATTATTATTATTATTATTATTATTATTATTATTATTATTATAACAAACTGTAAATATAACATGTCGGTTTTTTTAGTAAACTGTCATACAGTCCTCAGTGTTATATTTACATATCTTTCAGTTATGTCCATTATATAGATGCTAATAAGAAATCCTTACATTATTAACCAATCAAACAATGTTCATCTCAGCAATCCTCCTTAACTCTAACCAATTGTACAAATTTTGCCAAATTTCATAATATTCCATTTCGTTCTTATTTTTGATCTCTAGGGTTAACCTGTCCATTTTAGAGCACGATAAAATTTTATCTATTATTTCTTCTTCAGTGGGTGTTTCCTTTCTTTTCCATTTTTGGGCATATGCCAATCTTGCTGAGGTGAAGATATGTACTAATAAGTAGAGAGATGCTTTACTGAGATTATCGTTAATAATCCCTAATAAAAAGATTTCTGGATTTAAATCAATTTTTTGTCGTAATATTTCTTCCAACCAATTTTTTATCCGCTGCCAAAAAAATTTCACTTCTGAACATTCCCACCACATGATAGTAAGTCCCTGGAAGCCTTCTGCATTTCCAGCACATTGGTGAGATTTTTTTATCTATTTTTGCTAACCTTGTAGGGGGAAGATGCCATCTATAAAACATCTTGTACAAATTCTCTTTATAGGAGGTTAACCTCCTATTTCTATCCCATAGTAATTGCCAATTATCTAAGTCAATATTATAACCAAAATTTTTACTCCAGGTTAACATTGTTTCTTTTACCTGTTCTTCTAATAAATCCTGTTCTAATAAATATTGATATATCTTTTTATCAATCGATCTTGTTCCTAGAAGAATTTTATCTAATTGTGTATGCTCTAATTTTATCCCTGGTTCTTTTTTATCTTTTTTGTATCGTGACTGTATTTGTAAGTATGCCCACCATTCCAACTCTACACCATCTTCTGATAATCTTTTTCTTGTTTTCAGGTCTCCATTTTCATCTAAGAGATCTTTATATGTAATTACACTTCCTAGATTTATAAATTTGGGGTGCATAAAAATCTCTAATATAGATAGCGAATTGGGAATTTCTATATAGTTAAATTTTTTAATTTTTATCCACACATCTAATAGTGCCCGTCTAATATGATGATTCTGAGAATACTAATGAGCCCTATATTTTCCATCCCACATTATAGCATGCCACCCAATTTGCATGTCATGACCTTTTAATGCTGGTAGCCTTCTATTCCTTAAATGTATCCAATCCTTTATCCATACCGCTATTGCTGCTTGATAATATTTTTCCCAATCTGTGAGACCGAGCCCTCCTCTTTCCTTTGCATCCTGTAATAATTTTAACTTGATTCTCGGTTTTTTACCTTGCCAGATAAATTTAGATGTTTAAATTTTCAAAAAAATCCTTACCTAATTTAACTGGTACACATTGGAATAAAAAGAGTAATTTGGGCAGTATATTCATCTTGATTGTCGCTATTCTTCCCATAAAAGAGCTGCAAGTTTTTCCATCTATCTAGGTCTACTATAATTTGGTCCATTAACTTATCATAATTTTCTCTTTTAAGTGTAGTACATCTTGCTGATAGTTGGATCCCCAAGTACTTTACTCTTTTAGATGTCTGGATGTCAATTTTTTCTACTAGCTCAGTTTCTTGTAAGTTGGACATATTTTTAACTAGCATTTTAGTTTTTTCATTGTTGATTTTTAATCCCACAACATCTCCATAATTTTCCAGCACCTGTAATAATCTTGTTCCAGATTCTAAAGGGTCTTCCAGAATGAAAACTAAATCATCCACATAAGCCTGTAATTTAAATATCTCTTTTCTGATTTCTAATCCTTTAATCATCTTATCTTTTCGGATTATTCTTGTGAGTGCTTCTAAAGAAAGAATGAATAATAAAAGAGATAGTGGACAGCCTTGTCTCATACCTTTTTGTATTTGAATGCTATTTGTTAATTCTCTGTTTACGATTACTTTTGCCTCTTGCTTGGAATAGATTGCTTTAAACATATTTATAAATTTTTCTCCGAATTCCATCTGTTTGAGTTGAGTCAACATAAAATTCCATTTGACATTATCAAACGCTTTCTGAGCATCGACAAAAATTAATGCCACTTGTTTTTCGCTATGAAATTCATAGTATTCTAAGATGTCTAGTATGATCCTGACATTATATCTAATTTGTCTTTTAGGCAAGAAGCCATTTTGGTCAGTATGAATAAATTCCGCTAAATATTTTTAAAATCTTTCTGCCATTATCGTAGTGAAAATCTTGTAATCCGTGTTCAGTAAAGAAATGGGTCTATAATTTTTAATACAAGTCAAGTCAGAGTTTTCTTTAGGGATTAGTGAGATGATTGCTTCTTTCCATGAGTTTGGAATTTTTGCTGTGTTTAGTACCTCATTAAATAAATCCAGTAGAGTTGGGACCCAAAGTTCTTGGAGGTTTTTATATATTTCAGATGGTAGTCCATCAGGGCCAGGTGTTTTATTACTTTTTTGTTTTTTAATAGCTTCCATAATTTCCTGGACTGTTATATCTTTATTTAATATATTTTGAAATTCTTCTGAAACCTTCGGTAGGTCTGCTTTCATAAGATATTGTGATATTCTTTCCTCAGTGATCATTTCCTCCTCTTTGTAAAGATTTTTATAGAATTCATATGTCACCCATTTTTTCCCATCATTTTTATGTACTATCTCCCCTGCTTGATTAGGTAATTTACTAATCCATCTATTATCTTTTTGTTTTTTCAATCTATAGGCCAGCCATCTCCCAGGTTTATTTGCCTGCTCACAAAAATTTTGTCTAATGCTTTTTATTGTTTGTGCCAATTCTCCCTTTTCTATAATATTTAATTTATGCTTATTTAAATCCAACTGTTGTTTTAAATCTCTACATTGTGGGTTTTTTGTAGTTCTAATTTTTTATGTTCATCCTCTAAACTTTTTTGAAATTGCCTTTTGTTTTTATATTCATTGGCCATATACCTACCATCCCTGGGAGGATCATCTGAGTTAGCTCGGGAGTTCATGGCTTCCATGACGGCCATGGACCTGATGCAGGTTATTCATGGCCCAACTCATGGGGGGGGGTCACACGCTCGATTTGGTTTTTCTATCTGGACGGTGGTTAGATGATCTCGGGGGGGCGGGTTCTCCAACTATTACACCCCTGTCATGGACCGATCATCATCTCCTGCGGCTGGTCTTCCGTTTTGCCACTCCCTGTCGTGGGGTTGCTGAGCCAATAAGATGGTTCCGTCCTAGGCGCCTGATGGACCCTGAGCGGTTCCAGACAGCGCTGGGGCCCCCACCTGCCTCCTTTGCTCACAGCTCGGTCGATGCCCTAGTGGAAGCCTGGGAAAGGGCAGCCACAGAGGCACTCGACCAAGTTGTACCCATGCGGCCCTTGACCCGGTGCAGATCCCAATGGGCTCCATGGTTCTCCATGCAGCTCCGGGAGATGAAGCGTCGGAGACGGGGCCTAGAGAGCTGTTGGAGATCCAGCCGATCAGAATCCGACCGGTTACGACTAAGGTCGTTTACGAGAACTTATCTCACGGCGATGAGGGTGGCAAGGTCTAACCACTTTGCCACCCTCATCGCATCTGCAGATAATCGCCCGGCCGCCCTGTTTAGAGTAACTCGCTCTCTCCTTAATCAGGAGGTGAGGGACGAACCCTTGCAGGGTCGAGCCGAGGAGTTTAGTCGATTTCTGTCGGACAAAATCGCTTGGATCTGGACCGGTCTGGACTCCAACTGGGCAGAGTCTGACGATGAGCATACGGGCAGCCTTGTCGATTTGATCTGGGAAGAGTTCGACCCTGTGGCCCCTGAAGAAGTGGACAAGATCATGGGGAAGCTGAGCTCCACCACGTGTTTGTTGGACCCGTGTCCCTCCTGGCTGACTTATGCGGCCCGGGATGGGACACGAGGCTGGCTCCAGGCAATAATTACTGCCTCTTTGAGTGAGGGTAGCTTTCCCACCGCCTTGAAGGAGGCGGTGGTGAGGCCCCTCCTCAAGAAGCCTGCCTTGGAACCAGCAATATTAAACAACTTTCGTCCGGTCCTCAACCTTCGCTTTCTGGCGAAGGTTGTTGAGAGCGTGGTGGTGCAACAGCTCCCTTTGTTCTTGGATGAAGCTGATTATCTAGACCCGTACCAATCGGGTTTCAGGCCCGGGTACAGCACGGAGACGGCATTGGTCGCGCTGGTGAATGATCTCTGGCGGGCTCGGGACAGGGGTTGCTCTTCTGTCCTAGTCCTTTTAGACCTCTCAGCGGCTTTTGATACCATCGACCATGGTATCCTACTCCGACGTCTCAGGGGGTTAGGAGTGGGAGGCACAGTTCTCCAGTGGTTCTCCTCCTACCTTCTGGGACGTTCGCAGTCGGTGTTGGCAGGGGGGCAGAGATCGACCTTGAGACCTCTCATTTGTGGAGTTCCTCAGGGATCGGTTCTCTCGCCTCTCCTGTTCAACATCTATATGAAGCCGCTGGGTGAGATCATTCGTGGTTTTGGAGTTGGGTATCATCAATATGCTGATGATACCCAGCTTTTTATTTCGACCCCAAACCACCCCAGTGATGCCCTTGACGTGATGTCCCGCTGCCTGGAGGTGGTCCGGGTCTGGATGGGGAGGAACAGGCTTCGACTCAACCCTGACAAGACTGAGTGGCTGTTCGTGCCGGCATCCCGAGAAGTTCCGATTGTTCCATCTCTGGCTATTGGGGGTGAGTTATTGCCCCCCGTAGATAGGGTGCGCAACTTGGGGGTCCTTCTAGATTCACAGAGCATATTGGAGCTGTGACTAGGGGGATCTTTGCCCAGGTTCGCCTGGTGCACCAGTTGCGACCCTATCTGGACCAGGATGCCTTGCGTACAGTCACTCATGCGCTCATGACTTCTCGTCTAGACTACTGTAATGCTCTCTACATGGGGCTGCCCTTGAAGTCCACTCGGAGGCTCCAACTGGTGCAGAATGCAGCCGCGCGAGTTGTGCTGGGGGTTTCCCGATACTCCCATGTTACACCTTTGCTCCGCGAGCTGCATTGGCTGCCGGTTGCCCTCCGGGTGAGATTCAAGGTGTTAGCAATGACTTACAAAGCCCTACATGGCATGGGTCCGGATTACCTGCGGCAACACCTGCGGCCGGCGTCAACTTCCCTCCGTCCAGTGCGTTCCCACAGAGAGGGCCTCCTCAGGGTGCCTCCGATCAAAGAATGTCGATTGGTGGCCCCCAGGGGGAGAGCGTTCTCTGTGGGCGTGCCAGACCTATGGAACCACTTGCCCGTTGAGCTCCGGACAGCCCCTGACCTTCGCTCCTTCCGGGGCGATCTAAAAACATATTTATTTGAGCAGTCTGACCTGGTCTGATGGGTTGGGGGGGGTTAATACATCTTAATTATTGTTTTAATTTTGGGCATCTATTTAATCGTTTTTAACTTTTGTATCCTGTTTTTGTATTTATTGCCCTGTACCCCGCCCTGAGTCCTTCGGGAGAAGGGCGGTATAAAAATCCAATAAATAAAATAAATAAATATACGCAATTGCAGTTCCTCTCATAACTGCTTTGGCCGTATCCCATAAATTTTGAGTGCTAGTCTCCTCTTTCTTATTTATCTGGAAAAATGTCCGCATTTGTTCCTCCATCTTATGTTTAAATTCTGTTTGGTTTAGGATTGCCTTTTTAAGAGTCCACCTCCTTGTTGTTGTCTTCTGTTCTTTCCATTTAATTAGAATGGGATTATGATCTGCCCAAGTATTAATATCTATTATTATATCAATATCTGAATTTAGTTCTTTTGTTGTCCAGACCATATCAATTCTAGACCACGATTGATGCCGCCCTGAATAGTATGTAAATTGCTTTTCATTCAAATTTCTCTCCCTCCAACTATCTTGAATATTTAATTCCTCCACCATTTTAAAAAAAGTACAGGGTAATATTCTCCTAGTTCGTTTCCTAACTTCCTCACTCTTATAATCCAATTCTCTGTCTATAATTGCATTAAAATCGACAGTTATACAAATGTTCTCACATTCCATATCAGCAATAACCTTATGCAATTTCTTATAAAATTGTCTTTGTTTTTCATTGGGGGCATAAATTCCTACCAGGGCGACCTTTTTTTTATTCAAGGAAATTTCAATAATCAATATTCTACCTTCCTCATCTCGATAAATTTGTCTTGCTGGGATTCTTTCTTTAACGTATATCACAATTCCTTCTTTCTTCTGCTGTGAAAGCGATACAAATTTAATTCCTAACTTAGGGTAGTTTAATAGATCCTGATCTTGAGTCTTTATATGTGTTTCTTGTAGAATTGTTATATCTAAATTTTTCTTACTGAGCTTATTCAAAATTATATTTCTCTTAGCTGGGGAGTTTAGTCCATTCACATTTAATGATAATACTATTAATATTTCTATATTACTGCCTCTGTTTTGAACTTGTTGCCCTTGTCGGTCTATCTTCCTTAACTTCTTTGTGTCTACTCTCATCATTGTTGTCATGGTGCATTCTCATTTTTTCTCCTCTCTGTTTCCTGTTCTTTGTCTTGTGATACCCGTGTCTTTCTATTATATCTCTCTGCATTGTTCCCTTAACTCTCTTTCTTCTATATCTTTTTTCTTGCCAGGTCACCACAATCCCTTCCGGCATCAGCCACCTAAAATTAATACTTTGTCTTATTAATTTTGATGTAATATGTTGATAGGGCCTTCTCAGATCTCTTACCCTCTTAGGGACTTGTTTGAGGACAATTAGTTGTTTACCTCTATATTCTATTGGGTAGTCCCTTGTTCTGTGCAAAATCTCATCCCTAATTGACTTCTTCACAAATCTGATATGTACCTCCTTGGGTAAGTTATTTCTTCTCGTTATTTGTGTGAATTCTATATATCTCACTGTCACTCTTCAAGTTTCATTTTGTTTTTTGTTAAACTCCTTCTTAGTTTACTGCAAGAGCCAGAAAGAGAAACCACCCTTGATCTCCAGTCCTTACAGCCTGTGAGGCTGTTGCTTTAAGGTCAGATCTCTTTTTCCCCCAATTTCCTTCTCGCCGTTATCTGACAGGGGAGATGAATTCCCCTTTCACTCTGGGGCCTCTCCTCTTCTCTTCTCTTCTGTGAAATTCTCCGGATAGATTTCACCATCCGGAACACTTACAAGAGTTCGCTGAGTGTTTCCTCTACCAGGTTAGTTGAATCGCTGTCCCGCTGGCTCACCACTATTTTTGACAGCTCTCATTTTTTCACGGCCGCCATAATGGGCCATCTCCTTCACCCGGCTCTCTCCTAGGCTTTCCTGCTTTCTGTAGCTCGAACCGCCATCCTGAGCTGCTCAGCTGGGCGCCTCTGCTTCTAATCTCCCTCCAAGAGATCTGGGGCTTTAAAAAAACCCCACCAGGAACAGAGAAAAAGCTGTGAGATCGGCACGCTCATTTTGAGCGGCGTCTCAACACAGCCATTCTGTTTGACAGCTGGCTCCTGGATTCTCAAGTTTAGCAAGAATTCTTAAAGCTTCTGGGGACTTCTCAGGGACTCAGCTCCTTGCATCATCCCCAGACTAATGGAGCCAGTGAATGCGCCAACGGTATATTGTAGCAATATCTCTGGTGCTACGTTAATTACCAGCAGGACAATTGGTCAGACCTCCTTCCTTTCAGAGGTAGCTTATAACAATTCAATACGCATCAGTACTGGATTCGTAGCATTTCGTGGGGCCACTGGCCAGGAGTTTGTCGCTATGCCAGAATTCCTGCAACAATCACCCCAACGTACATCGCTGGCTGAATGGGTGAACCTATTGCAAGCTACATGGCCGGTAGTGCGTAAAGAACTGGATGATGCTAGGGATACCTCCAAAAGATATGCCAAGAAAAGATCCCCACAGAAAAATGACAATGTTCAAAACAAAGTGTACCTTTCCACCAAATACCTGCAATCTAGGCAACCTTCGAAAAAGCTAGGGCCAAAATATATAGGCCCTTTCCCTGTAGCCCGAGTTATCAACCCAGTAACTGTCAAACTGAAGCTACCTAAAACTCAGAAGAATCCATCCTGTGTTTCATTGCAGCCTCTTGAAACCTGCAATGACCTCACCCTTGTGACCATTGGCAGACCCTGTCCTTCCCCTATTCCCATTGAAGACAAACAACACTTTGAAGTAAAAGAAATCCTTGGTTCATGCATCCATAGGGGCAAACTTTGATACTTACTCCTCTGGAAAGACTTTCCCCTTTCTGAAACTGAGTGGGTAGCTGCCCAACATGTGTGAGCTCCAAGGCTGTTATGTAAATTACACAGTAGATACCGTGATAAGCCCCACTGAATAAGCTGCTCTCTAATAATCTTCTCTTCTCCAGGTCTAGCCCTTTCTCCAAGGAAAGCAGAATGTCAGAACTGCCACATCATGCCTGCTTTCTGCAATTGCTTTGGTACCAGTCTGCCATGAACCCTGGGGGGAGGAGGGAGTGCCTGAGGGGGGAAGTGAAAGTTAAGTGTGTGCGCCTGGCTGAGACAGCGTCTCAAGGTCACTCCGCGATGAGAAGAATGCAGCTGCAAGACAGTCTACAATCAGAGTGGCCGTTTCCAAAACGTCTTATTTGAAACTGATTGGACAGTGGAGTGACCAGCAATGGGAAGTGCCTAAGCAGGGAAACATTTTTACTCAGAGTTTTGTTACGCAAACTCCAGTTCTGTCTTTGCTTTAATGTATTCTGCTTGACCTTTAGTAAACTATACCTTTTTCACCAAATGGAGTCAAGGAACGTTCTTATTTAAAGGTTCAAGCTGAGGCAGGGCAGACAATCCCTCTTGTAGTTACTATTGTTTGACTTTTCTCACAAGCCTTAGTTCATTTTGAGCCTTAGCTTTCCTGATTTTATCTTTGCAGGCTTGGGCTATTTGCTGATATTCTCAAGAAAAGGCATATTATGCCCAGAAACCAAGAAACTAAAAATCTTCCCAAATTATATGCAGTGCTAATACAGAAGAGAAATGGCAATATAATTAATATAAGAGCATAAAGACTCCTTCAATATGTCAACAGCCAAACCATCAGAATAGAATATGTTTAGTAATATGGCACCCACTGTTGCTATTTGCTGATATTCTGCCTTAGTTATGTGCCCCTCTTTCCACTTTTTATACTTGTTCTTTTTGTCTTTCAGTTTATCAGAGAGTTCTTTGTGCAGCCATGCTGGTTTCTTTTGAGGTCTCTTATTTTTCTTCTTTATAGGAATTGTGCTAGACTGGGCTTTTATAATCTCACTTTTCAAAATTTTCCAACCTTCTTGGGTTGTTTCCCCCTTGAGGATTCTCATCCATGGAATCTTTCCCAAGCTCTAAGTTTATAGAAATCAGCTCTCTTCAAGGTCCAAGACTCTAGTTTGACTTTGTTCTATTGCTTGTGCTTGCATAAGGTTGAATTCCAATATTGCATGTTCACTCCCCCCTTCAAGGTTCCTGTAACTCCAACACCTTCTATCATTTCATCTATATTAGTGAGAATCAAGTCCAATATGGCTGACCCCCTAGTTCCCTTCTCTACTTTTGGGGAGACACAAGTTGTCTGCTAGATTGACTTCCTGTAGCGCTGCCGCGCCGAATGGCGGCGTTTTGAAGCCGCCCGATCCTGGGAAGCGTCAGAGCGCTTGGAGGCAGCAAAAATGAGGACCCAGATTGTTGGGGGCAATAAGCTGACTTTGTAATAATACCACTTGGGGGGGGGGGCAAAAGCCCTAACAAGCAGGCATATACATAGAATGAAGGCTACTGCTAAGCTTGTAAGCCGCCCTGAGTCTTCGGAGAAGGGCGGGATATAAATATAATAAAAATAAAATAAATAAAATAAATAAATCAGCTGTCCCACGGCGCTGGAGCCTCTCCCTCGGGAGAAGAGGGAGAGGCGAGCTTGCCTGGGTAGAGGTAGAGCTCCCCTGAGATTCTCTCAAGTAGTTTGGGGGATAACAGGGTGAGCGCCCTCGGAGCCCAGGCTTTCTCCGCTCTCAGGACGTTTTCGCTCCAAAAGGAGTGGAACCAGACGCGACAACTGCACCTGCTGCTTAGATGGGACTGTGAGTATTTTGTTTTTTTGAGAAGCAGGCAGAGCAAATCAGGAAGATCTGAATTTTTTAAGTTGGATTTTAACTTTAACTCAGTTTCATTATCTTCTTCAAGCTTTAAGTTTGAAATGGAGTAAAAATGGCGCTGGAATGTTTCTCTTCTGTGTGAAGTGACTGCGTTGGAAAACTGTTATATTTTGCTACATAGCAAGAGATACAATTTGCAACTGACTTTACCCAGTACCGATTTTGTTTATTTGAAAGCCTGTTCCCTTTTTTCCTATTGAAGGTTAAGAAGGTTAAGAACTTTGGGAGAATTTTTATTTTTTCTTTCCTTTTCCTTCTTTTTTTTTTCCTGAACTTTGATTCTGCTGGGTGAATGAGGAAATCGAAACCTAAGAGATGGCTGCGAGACGTGGGGGAGGGCCTCCAATCTCCAAGAATGTTATTTCTTCACCTTTACCACAAGCTGTAGGGCAGACTTCGATGAAACCTACAGTACAACCACCCTCCCCCCCACCTCCTGCATTTACATTGACAGACATTCAGCGAGTTGTGATGCAGTCAACACAGGTTTTGCAGCAGGAAATAAAGGAAACAAGGGAAGAATTTGTTAACCAAAACAATCAGATGAGGGAAGATATAGTGCTTGCACTCCAGGGTTTGGCTGCACATATAGAACATCTGGATGTTCGTGTGGATTCAGTTATGGAGTATGTGGAGAATTTGGAAAATAAAATCATTGATGCTGAACAGAAGATTGATAGAGGAGAGGCCAAGATTGACAACAGAGGACGAGGTACAAGAGCTGCATACAAGCGTATGGAAAAAGAGCAAAAACAAAAGCCTGTATCTGGTCCAGCTACGCAAGACGCAACTGTCTCAGAGCCTGTGGGAGGAGCACATCCGAAGAGAGCAACAGCTGATCTTCGGGCCATGTTCCAAAGGCTCATGGTCACCAGAGATGGTGAAGTTCCTGACATGGAATGTTAATGGCTTAAATTCACCACAGAAAAGAAAGAAAGTATTTTTTTATCTGAAACAACATAAAAATGACATTGTTTGCTTACAAGAGACACATATTGCATTAAAAGACCAAAAGTATCTGATTAATTCCCGATTGGGAACACATTTTGCATCCTTTGCTCCAGACAAGAAGGCTGGAGTGGCCATTTATTTAAGAAAAGACTTTTCGGCAAGACTGATTGAATCGGATAAACAAGGGAGATATGTTAGTATTGAATTAATACTACAAGGAAAGAAAGTTCTTCTTATTGGATTATATGCTCCAAATCAACAACAGCAAAAATTCTTCAAAATATACAAGCTTTAGATATAGACAGGTATTTACAGGGAGCTTATTTTCCGAGACTCTCAAAAGAACAACAACTTGAGATGAATTGCCCAATTACATCAGAAGAAATTTCTTTAGCTATTAAACAGTTGAAATTGGGCAAGGCTCCGGGAACAGATGGATTAACAGCAATTTACTACAAAAAGTTGTTGCTCGAAATGATTGAACCTTTAAAGATTTTGTTTAATTAAATTCAGACTGGAGGTGCAGTTCCTCCATCATGGAGGACAGCTTTTGTATCATTGATTCCAAAGGAGGATCAAGACCTTACTCAACCCAAAAATTATAGATCTATATCGCTTTTAAATACAGATTATAAGATTTTTGCTAAAGTATTGGCTAATAGATTAATGCAAGTTTTGAAACAAATGATTCATAGTGATCAATCAGGATTTATATCTGGGAGGTATATGAAATATAATGTAAGACAAATTGTAAACTTGCTTGAATATTTGGATAAGCACAACCAAGTCTCCGCAGCATTGGTATTTTTGGATGCAGAGAAAGCCTTTGACCAATTGAATTGGCAATTTTTATTGAGAGTTGTTGAGGAGATGAATTTTGGAGAAGGTTTTTTACATGTTATTAAAGTTATATATCAACAACAAACTGCACAAATTATAGTTAATGGGGGGCTAACAGAGACCTTTAAAATTGAAAAAGGTACAAGACAGGGATGCCCCCTATCACCATTATTGTTTGTTTTAACATTAGAGATTTTATTAATTAAAATTCGAGAGTCCTCTATGATAAAGGGAATTAAAATAAAACAGAATGATTATAGATTGAGAGCTTTTGCTGATGACTTGGTTGTGACAGTATCTCAACCGTTACAGTCGGTTATAGACTTGATGGAAATTATAACTCAGTATGGTAAGGTTTCTGGGTTCAAGGTGAATAGTAATAAGACTAAGATATTATCTAAGAATTTATCTATGAGTGAAAGGGATATGTTATCTAAATTAACAGGTTTTGAAATAGTGAAAAAGGTTAAATATTTAGGAGTATATATTGCAGCTTCAAATGTAAAATTGTATAAGAATAATTATGAAACACTATGGTTGAAGGTACAAAGGGATTTAAATAATTGGAAAAAATTACAATTATCATTACTGGGAAGAATTACAGTTGTTAAAATGAATGTTCTGCCAAAGTTTCTCTTTTTGTTTCAAATGATACCTATATTGAAAAAGGATGCCAACCTTGATCAATGGCAGAAGGGTATTAATAAATTTATTTGGGCGGGGAAAAAACCAAGAGTTAAATTTAAGATTTTACAAGATGCTAGGGAAAGAGGTGGACTCAAGGCGCCGAATTTGAAATTGTATTATGATGCGGTTGCCTTGACGTGGGTTAGTGATTGGCTTAATTTAACTAATAAGAGAATACTCCATCTTGAGGGATGGGATTTGGTATATGGATGGCATGCATATTTGCTTTACGATAAGAAAGTGGACAGGGCTTTTAAATCCCATATTATTAGAAGTGCATTATTGCGTGTCTGGAAAAAGTATTACTATAAGTTAAATTATAAAATACCGATTTGGGGAATTCCTGGACACGCGATAGAGGGCGTATCTATGGGAGTGAGTTTGGATATGGTTTCTTACAAGGAACTACTTAGCTTGCAAGGGAATGATTGGCAACTTAAATCATTAGATGAGTTAAGAGAAGAAAACATAAGTTACTCTTGGTTTCAATATACCCAATTGAAAGCTAGGTGGAAGTTTGACCAAAAGGTTGGCATCACAATTACAGATCAAAATTTAGTAAAACAAATTAGAGATTTAAATTGTGCACATATAAAGAGGATATATAATGCTTTAATTGAATTGGATTCAGAAACGGAACTAGTTAATGATTGTATGATAAAGTGGGCACAAAATATTCAGGAACCAATTTCGTTGGACACTTGGGAGATAATTTGGGTCAGAAATGTTAAATTTACTCAGGCTCAAAACTTAAGAGAAAATTTTTATAAAATGTTTTATAGATGGCATCTGGATCCCAAGAAGTTGTCTAACATGTATCCTAATGTACAGTCTAAATGTTGGAGATGTGGTAGTTTAGAAGCCACCTATTTTCATATGTGTTGGACTTGTAGAAATATAAAAGCTTTTTGGATTAAAATTTGGTGGAACATTCAAAAGATTTTTAAGAGAAAGATAAAGTTTTCTCCGCAATTGTTTTTATTGGGTAATGTTGTAGATTGTGATGTTAAAGAAACTAACTTGATGTTGAATATGATAACAGCAGCACGGTTACTGGTGGGACAATATTGGAAGAAGGATAGTTTGCCTACTATAGAAGAATGGGTGTTTAAAGTTTCAAATCTTGCAGAAATGTCTAAGATTTCTGCTTACTTGAAAGATCATTCACAGGAAAGATATATTTCAGTTTGGAGGAGATAGATAGATTATATTCAGAACAAATATGGGACCAAAAAGTTCCATTTAGCTTATGAGTAGATTTTAGTGGGATATTGTTATTGGTACTCTGTATGTAGTTATGTTAAAGGGGAGTTAAAGCACATTATGAATTTGGTTAATTGTATATTATGCATAATTTTTATTTAGAATGTGATTATTATAACTATAATCCTGTATTTAGCTCTGGGAAGTGTGGGGGGGAAGTGGGTGGGTTTGGGGTGGGGGGGATTTGGGGATATATTGTAAAATTTTGTTTTTGTAAAACTCTTTAATAAAAAAAAAAGTTGTCTACTAGATTTGTCAGGAACCTGTTTGGTGCAGAGTTTGTCTTCCAGTTGATGTCAGGGTAGTTAAAGTTCTTGATTACTATTATGGTGTGTGTCCTACATACCTTAGTTAACTGTCTAGCAGTTTATCTATTTCCTCTGTTTGGTTTGGTGGCCTATAGTACACACCTACTACAATATCATCCTTTTTTCCTTTTATATTGACCCAAATATATTCAAGATGGTTTTCACCATTGTTCTGCTCTATTTCTGTAGATAAGTAGTTATTTCTTATATATAATGCAAGTCCACCTCCACTTTTATTAGGTCTGTTTCTATTAAACAATTTAAATCCCTCTAGCTGTATATTCCATGATTTCTGAAGCCCCTTTCAAACAGAAATGTCCATGAGTTGATACATGTTGTTGTTAGTTGCGAAGTCGTATCCGACCCATCGCGACCCTATGGACAATGTTCCTCCAGGCCTTCCTGTCCCCTACCATCTTCTGGAGTCCATTTAAGCCATGGCTTTCCTCCCGAGGAGCAAGCGTCTTTTAATTTCTTGGCTACAGTCCCCATCTGCAGTGATCTTGGAGCCCAGGAAAATAAAATCTGTCACTACCTCCATTTCTTCCCCATCTATTTGCCAGGAATTGAGAGGGCCAGATGCCATGATCTTGGTTTTCTTAATGTTAAGTTTCAACCCAAGTTTTGCACTCTCCTTCTTCACTCGCAACAAGAGGCTCTTTAGTTCCTCTTCACTTTCTGCCATTAGAGTGGTATCATCTGCATATCTTAGGTTGTTGATGTTTCTTCCGGCAATCTTAATTCCAACTTTTGATTCATCTAGCCCTGCCTTTCTCATGATGTGCTCTGCATATAAGTTAAATAGGCAAAGCGACAGTATACAGCCTTGCCGGACTCCTTTCCCAATTTTGAACCAATCAGTGGTTCCGTGTCCAGTTCTCACTGTTGCTTCTTGGCCGGCATATAGGTTTCTCAAGAGACAAATAAGATGGTCTGGTATGCCCATCTCTTTAAGGACTTGCCACAGTTTGTTATGATCCACACAATCAAAGGCTTTAGCATAGTCAATGAAGCAGAAGTAGATGTTCTTCTGGAACTCTCTAGCTTTCTCCATGATCCAGCGTATGTTAGCAATTTGATCTCTAGTTCCTCTGCCTCTTCGAAATCCTGCCTGTACTTCTGGTAGTTCTCGATCCACATACTGCTGGAGTCTAGCTTGTAGAATTTTAAGCATAACTTTACTAGCATGAGAAATGAGTGCAATGGTGCGATAGTTTGAACATTCTTTGGCACTGCCTTTCTTTGGAATTGGAATGTAAACTGATCTTTTCCAATGCTGTGGCCACTGTTGAGTTTTCCAAATTTGCTGGCAAATTGAGTGTA
>JAKJMR010008181.1:0-10103 GCA_024449315.1 Daboia siamensis | reverse complement strand
GTTGCATCTATTACCTCGCTAGCGATTATTGTCTGCTATTTTTCATCCTACCTGTTGTTTGAACAATCTCCCTCAGAGATGGACATCCATGGTCCTGTAGCTACACTATTGCTGACCTACAGATTCCAGCACCTTTCCCCATAGTCCATATTGATCAATGGGAATTGCAATTCAATAACATCTGGAGAACCATAATTCCTGTATGCTGATTGATGCTGGTGTTTATTTTAGATGTGTCTACGTGGGTGCTTGTACATAATTTATGTATGTGATCATTGTTGTCAAAGACAACCCAGAGAATAACTGTTCAGCCTCAAAGCCTGGATCTACTGAGGTGAACAGCCAGACACACAATAAAGTGCTTTTCTCCAATCCATGATCTGGCAGGAAAAAATATACTGACATAAACAGAGTCAATTTAGTCTAATGGTTAAGGTGCTGGCCAAGAAGCCAGGATTCTGAGAATTCTAGCCCTATCTTAGGCATGAAAGCCAGATGGCTGGGGGCTTTGGGCCAGTCACTCACTTACTCAACCCAACCCCTCTCAAGAGTTGTGGTGGGAAAAACAGGAGGAAGGAATAGTAGGTATGATTGCTGCCTTGAGTTATATATTACAAGGGCAGGATAAAAATCTACTAATAAATTATGCTGCCTTCACTGCCAATTTTATCTTGGTAATTAGGACAGCAAATGGTACTGTTTTAATGCAGGAAAAGTTAAGCAAAGGAATTGTAGGATTTCCCTGGTTTCACTTCCCTGCTTAAAGGGAAAACTACTAATCAGACATGTCAAACCCGTGACGTCATGTGACATCGCGGAACGTATCGGGACAGCTTTGCCATTGATGGTGCGGCTTCCGCATGACGCATCTATCCCACGGGCCAGCAGTTTGACACCCCTGGGCTAGATGAATTTATTGGAATGCTTAGCCAGCTTAACTACCTGTCAAATTCCCCAACTAACAGATTGCAGGTGGAGAGATGTTCCACCTGGGCCATTTCTGAACATGGCTTGAGTGCTTTTCTCAGAGTGCATTAAACACAGGTCCTAAAGCAGCCTGATTAGCAGGTCATAGACCTGGAGGAAGAAGGAGTCAATGAACAATGAGCATCATCATTAACTATTGCCCACAAATACAGGGCTATCAGTGTCTGTCTGTATGTTGGCAGAACCTGCAAGTAGCTGTGCTTAGACACAACTACCACACACACACATACAAAGTGATGAAAAGAAAAAAAGGACTAGTGTGCCTCAGTGAAGGTCCTGACTGAAGAGGGGAAAAAAAAATCTAATGCACTCACTGGGGACAGAAATCCAGAAATAGCAGAAGGCACATTTTTTTTCCAGCTTGAAGTGACTTTCCATGCAGCACAGGACCAATGCTCTCTCAAAAGCATAAATGCTGATTTCAAAACACAGATTTCAACATGTTGAGTCTTCTAGGTGATGACCTATAAAGCCCTAAATGGCTTGGGTCCGGGATATCTGAGGGAACACCTGCTGCCGGCATCAAGCTCCCTTCGTCCTGTGCGCTCCCACAGGGAGGGTCTTCTCAGGGTGCCGTTGGTAAAAGACTGCCAGTGGACAATACCCAGGGGGAGCGCCTTCTCTGTGGGTGCGCCTGCCCTTTGGAACCAGCTGCCCATAGAGCTCAGGACTGCCCCCGACCTTCGCTCATTCCACCAGGACCTGAAGACCTGGCGCTTTGAGCTTTCCGGCCAGGACTGAGAATTTTAATTGTAATTTTATTTTAATTGGGTTTTAATTGGAGTTTAACAGGGGTTTTATATTATTCAAGGACTAAATTTAATTAATTTTAATTGTTCTTAACTTTTGTAATTGTATTGTTGTATTGTTATTTTAAATTTCTTGTGAACCGCCCTGAGTCCTACAGGAGAAGGGCAGTATATAAGTCCAATAAACATAAACATAAACAAGGATATTTAAGCTGCCCACAATGACATGGCAGCCAGGCCTTATGGGGGCAGAGGCCTCTGGGGAGCCAAGATGTCTGGTCTCTCCTGCAAGTTAAACCAACGTGGTCATGAGGAGGGCAGTGCGCAGGGGCAAGAGCGTATCTGAAGGAGCCTGAAGGGTTAAATAGGAGCTGGGCAGGTTCCAACTGTTGAACACATCTTTAACAACATCCTTAGGGAAGCATGCCTAGACCATTTCCAGAGCAACAAATGTGTAGGAAGAAGATGAGAAATACCACTTTAAAACCAGAAAGCTAAAGGTGGCTGCAAATAGCTCAGAGATGGGCTAGGGATGAAACGAGAGCAAAGCTGGGAAGACCTGGCATAAAAACAAAGCATCATGCCACCATCTGAGAAGCAGAAAAGCCAATACAGATAGTCCTTGACTTACAACCATTCATTTAGCGACCATTTGAAGTTACAGCGGCACTGAGAAAATTGACCTATGGACGTTTTTCACATGACCATTGAAGCAAGCCCAGGGTCACGTGATCAAAGTTCAGTCGCTTGGCAACAGGCTCATATTTATGATGGCTGCAGTTTCCCGGGGTCATGTGATCGCCATTTTCCGACCTTCTGACAAGCAAGGTCAATGGGGAAGCCAGATTCACTTAGCAACCATGGTACTAACTTAACACCTGCTGGGGTTCACTTAACAACTGGGGCGAGCAGGGTTGCAAAATGGGGCAAAATTAACAGCTGCCTTGTTTAGCAGTGGAAATTTTGGGCTCAGTTGCAGTTGTAAGTCAACAACTACCGTTCCTGTAATTTGCTTTGTCGTGTCTAATACCAATTCCCACCACATGAGGGAGCCAACTAAATGCATATCACAAGTGCCAGGATAAGAAATAAAAATCTAAAGATATATTTATTGCAAGATAGAGGCGGCTATATAAATTTTCCAAAAAAAAAAAATCTGGGAGGAAATATGGAGGAGGACAATGCACAGAACTGGTTTGAAGAGTTGTATATCTCCTAATTCAGCTTTGCTGGCTGAGGAATTCTGGGAGTTGAAGTCCACAAGTTATAAAAGAGCCAAGTTTGAAGACCCCTGAAATAGTTGCTCCTTACAGTCATGTAAATAGAAAGACAATGTTAATAGCACATCCGCTCCAGGTGTCACAGTTGGAGACTTGATTGTCTTTGGAGTGGCTGACAATTATGGGCCCTGGGATCTGGCACAGCTGGAAAGTACCAGACTGGGAAAGATTGGTCTCATTCTTGCCCAAACAGGCAGGGGAATTCAGCCTGCCTTAAACCTTGAGAAATTTATTTATTTATTTATTATTTTATTACATTTATATACCGCCCTTTCCCAAAGGACTCAGGGCGGTTTACAGGGTAATTAAAAAAACACAGATTAAGATAAAACAAGAAATGTTCACCTATCCAAGTTTTTTAAAAAAAATAAAAAATAAAATTATGCACATACCATTGAAACAAATAATGTATATAAATTGCACCTCTTAAAATTAAAAGTGTGGTAAAACTAAGTTACCTTTAGAGATGAATAGGTAACTAATGCATGGAAGGGAAAGTTCTGAGGTAAACTTTCAATAGTAGCTGGTTGGGGTAGTTTGTTATGTTAATAGATTGAGGGAGACATCAAGGGTACTTTTTGATGGACACTTTTAACCCTGTCAAAGGCAGTTTATGGGTTTCAACCTGGTGTCATAGATACATCTCTTGGTTGCCGCTTATCCCTCTGCCCCATCCGATGTTAAATGGATATAGGTAGTCCTCAGCTTAGGACTACAGCTGTGAACTTCCATCACTAAGCAAGGCAGTCATTCAGTTGCACCTGATTTTACAACTTTTTGTACTACCATTGTTAAGCAAATGCCTCTAGTCCTTAAGCATATCCAGATTGATTTTGTTTGATAAAAGCCCCTTGGGAGTATCAGAAATGGTGATCAGGTGGCCCTGGGAGACTGCAACTGTCATAAATACATGCCAGTTGCAAATCCCCAAAATCGTAATCACATGACTGCAGGTATGCTATGATGGTTGTAAGTGTAAGTACCAGTTGTAAGTGTGAGGCCTTGTTGTAAGTCACTTTTTTCAGTGCCCATTAACAGTTGTTAAATGGATGACCTTACGTCGAGGACTACCGGTACTGTTCAAAGCATTCACCCACCTAAAATATCGTCTTTATTTCCAAGAATATCTTTGAACAGTCTTAGAAATAAATATGGAAGCTGGTCTGCAATCTAGTTTTTGGGAAATGTGCCCCCTGGCCAGCCCCCACCCCTAAAATACTAACAAGATAAATTGAGGATTTGAGGAGGTCATAAACAGTTTCGGCAATATTAAAAAAGGAATGCAAAAGAAAAGACCATTTTTGTCAGGGAGCTTTCAGTTAAGGGGGAAAGGAGAAAGTGAGACCCCCAAAACACAATAATACAGTCTTCAAGAAACAGGCAGCCTGGGTCACGTTCTTCCTTTTTGGAGCATGCATTAGAAAGTAAGGCATTCAATATTTATCCGGAATAAACATAACTGCCTTTTAGCCCTGCTGTGCCTGTATCTTTTCTTTCCCAGTTGAAAAGAGCACTTAGGCATCAAATTGGGGACAGAAGGTAGATAATAGTCCAAGAGTGAATGAAGCAATTTAGTAGGTCATATTCAGAGTGCCTTTTCTTGGCTTAGCAAGCAGCAATTACAGAATAATCCTGTGCATCTGAGGTAACAAGCCAGTGGAGGCTGCCAGAGTGACTGAACTGGTGGTGGCAGATCTTGAGGGAGCAATGCAGCCCATGTGGCTGTTTTTCATTCGCTTGCCTTTTCTCCCCTTACAGGAATGGGTGCCTTTGCCATCTGCCACATCTGCTACATCGCAGCCTTTGGCCTGACTCCCCTTCAACCTCTCATCTTCCTGGCCATCGAGGGACTTGGGGCTGTGGGTTACGTGGTGATCCTGCTGCCCTGTTTGTCAGGTTTCTACATATGGGCAGTGCTGTTTTACTCGGGCCTCCTCGGCGTTATGGCCTGGCGTGCACTGTCTTGCTCCAAAGGGCTGGCTTCAGTGGGCAGCTTGATCTTCCTTGTGTCTGATCTGCTGGTTGGCTATGACAAATTCTGCACCTCCCATCCTCTTACCCGCATCCTGTACATGAGCACTTACTACCTCGCCCAAACCTTGATTGCACTCTCAGTAGATTCTCCAAAATTTTCCCCAAAGGAGAATTGAGTCTTGAATTGGACTTCTGGGTTGTTCTTCAGCATCAAAACATCCCCAGGCCTTCTGCCTCTCAAATTCACACTTCTAAAGTTCAACTAACTTCTGGATGTATTGGAACTACAACTCCTGGGATTCCCAGCTAATGTGGGCCAACAACTGTGAGTAATCAGCAGCAGCTATATCCATAACCCCCAGCCAGTGTGGACTCTGTGGATTCTCAAAATTGTAGCCCTATATTCATGGAAGACACCACATCGGAAGAAGCTCTGGTCAGATTCCTTTCAGACGTTCAGGTTCTGAGTGCAGATGGTACCAAGAATGACTCCGGTGCCATGTCCTCCTGTGCTGCCACCACGTGGCTGTTTGGGAAATTATACATTATGCTAATGGGCCAGTCAATCCCTCCCTCTTTGTGATGTATTTCCCTCTTTCTGAGCTAACTTGCTTCTTCTTCTTGGCTCCGTGCCTGATCTCCTCCATAACCGGCAGAGTCACATGCTGCTTCATTTCACGTGCAGACTGTGAGTCATTACCATCTTTTGACCTTGGGAATACCGTCCAAATATCATCTTAATGCACCTCATCTGCTGTAATCTACTCTGCATGCAAATAAAGGTATTTCTAGATGATAAAAGGTATTTCCACGAGTTCTGCTATTTGGAAAAGGGCTGTTGACAGTGATAGCATCTGTTTATACAGATCAAGCGCAGAGGTCTTAACAAGGGGATTAATCACACTACATCAGCTTGATCCAGAATCAATACATCAGCTTGATCCTGAATACCTCCACAGTTCTCATTATCTTGTTATTCCCAAATTTTCTTCCTGGGAGTGATGTTGATGATCTTACAATAAAAGAGCCAGTGATAAAAAGAATTTATGAAGCATTTATTTAAATGACATGTTTGCTAAAAATAAATAAATAAATAAACACCCTGTTTTGTTGCCTAATTAAAGCAGCCTAGATAGCTGGCTGCATTGTGTGAATGGAAGATAGGTTTAATTGTGTGCTTCCATCTCCTGGTCAGAACTAGCTTTGAGGACTGTCTTCTTCATGCTTGCACCTTCCTTCCTATCCTACTATTATCCATTCAAGTACCTCTCAAACCATCCTTCGTCCTTTTCTGTGAAATTATTTCTTGAAAACCTTTGCATTTTACTTGGGGATCCAAGAATGGAATGGAGAAATCAGGTGGGTTTCTCCATTTCATACGGTCTCTCTGCCACATGGACCCTCTTCTCCTCAGGCGTCAAACCGAGCTGTCTGTATTGCCTCCTTCACTTTTACAAGACAGACTCCACCAGCAAGCCATTTGGATTGATGGGGGATGGCATGCAATGGCAGAAGACAGAATGGGGTTAGGAAAATGATAGAAAAAGAAGAAAATATTACAGTTAGAAGGGTGGCATAGATAGAAAGCTACTTTCCAACGCAGGTAACTGCATCTAACCAATCTTGGCAGACCAAAGAGAAGCTAAAGCAGCATGGGCTCTATTAGTACTTTGATGGTAGACTACTAGGAAATCCAGGATGTAAGCTCAACTGGAAAGTTGCAAAAGCCTCCCAGAAGATGACAAAGGCAAGCCCACTCCCATCCATTCATCTATCTATCCATCCATCCATCCGTCATCATTATAGACTGCTACTCCAACTGATTCAGGGCAGTTAGCAACATGTGAAATCCATAAAAGCATTTGTTTTTTTAAAAAAAATCAAGCAAAAATCCAGAACTGTTGTCAGAGCATGCTACTGTACTTCCTACATGAATTGAAACAGTTCTTGGATGTTTTCTGGGACAAGAGGTGCCACCATGATGAGGGCAGGAGACTGATTTGTAGAAACTACATCTCCAGCTCCGCTCCTTTGATAAAATAACCCTCCTGAGTTTCATGTACCAGAAGGACGAGCCCTTTCTGAAGGAGGTTGCCTTGCAATTGCCTGAGTACCAAGCACAATATAAAGGGACCCAGTCTGTAGAAGGTGAAAACCAGCACTTTTTGTCAAGAAAACTAGATGGAGCACTTGTGTTTTCACCAAGAGTTGATCTTACTTTGAATCTTTACCTTTTATACAGGTGAAACTAGAAAAATTAGAATATCATGCAAAAGTTCATTTATTCAGTAATGCAACTTAAAAACGGAAACTAATATATGAGATAGACTCATTACACGCAAAGCAAGATAGTTCAAGCTGTGATTTGTCATAATTGTGATGATTATGGCTTACAGCTCATGAAAACCCCAAATCCACAATCTCAGAAAATTAGAATATTGTGAAAAGGTGCAATATTCTAGGCTCAAAGTTTCCCACTCTAATCAGCTAATTAAGCCATACCACCTGAAAAGGGTTCCTGAGCCTTTAAATGGTCTCTCAGTCTGGTTCAGTAGGAATCACAATTATGGGGAAGACTGCTGACCTGACAATTGTGCAGAAAACCATCATTGACACCCTCCATAAGGAAGGAAAGCCTCAAAAGATAATTGCAAAAGAAGTTGGATGTTCCCAAAGTGCTGTATCAAAGCACATTAATAGAAAGTTATGTGGAAGGGAAAAGTGTGGAAGAAAAAGGTGCACAAGCAGCAGGGATGACCGCAGCCTGAAGAGGATTGTCAGGAAAAGGTCATTCAAAAGTGTTGGGGACTTTCACAAGGAGTGGACTGAGGCTGGAGTCAGTGCATCAAGAGCCACCACACACAGACGGATCCTGGACATGGGCTTCAAATGTCATATTCCTCTTGTCAAGCTGCTCCTGAACAACAAACAACGTCAGAAGCGTCTTACCTGGGCTAAAGAAAAACAGACCTGGTCTGTTGCTCAGTGGTCCAAAGTCCTCTTTTCTGATGAGAGCAACTTTTGCATCTCATTTGGAAACCAAGGACCCAGAGTCTGGAGGAAGAATGGAGAGGTACACACTGCAAGATGCTTGAAGTCTAGTGTAAAGTTTTCACAGTCTGTGTTGATTTGGGGAGCCATGTCATCTGCTGGTGTTGGTCCACTGTGCTTCATTAAGTCCAGGGTCAACACAGCCGTCTACCAGGAGATTTTGGAGTACTTCATGCTTCCTTCCGCAGATGAGCTTTATGGGGATGCTGACTTCATTTTCCAGCGGGACTTGGCACCTGCCCACACTGCCAAAAGCACCAAAACCTGGTTCAATGACCGTGGGATTACTGTGCTTGATTGGCCAGCAAACTCGCCTGACCTGAACCCCATAGCGAATCTATGGGGCATTGCCAAAAGGAAGATGAGAGACATGAGACTAAACAATGCAGAAGAGCTGAAGGCCGCAATTGAAGCATCCTGGTCTTCCATAGCACCTCAGCAGTGCCACAGGCTGATAGCTTCCATGCCACACCGCATTGAGGCAGTAATTGCTGCAAAAGGGGCCCAAACAAAGTACTGAGTACATTTGCATGCTTATAATTTTCAGAGGTCCAATATTGTTCTATGTACACTCGTTGTTTTATTGATTGCATGTAATATTCTAATTTTCTGAGATTGTGGATTTGGGGTTTTCATGAGCTGTACGCCATAAACAATTATGACAAATCACGGCTTGAACTGTCTTGCTTTGCATGTAATGAGTCTATCTCATACATTAGTTTCCCCTTTTAAGTTGCATTACTGAAATAAATGAACTTTTGCACGATATTCTAATTTTTCGAGTTTCACCTGTAGAGCATAGAGTAAAACCATTGGAAGGAATCCTGGAGGTCTTCTAATCCAACCCCCCTGCGCAAACAGGAGGCCCTATACCAGTGGTAGGCAACCTTGGCTCTTTTATGACTTGTGGACTTCAACTCCCAGAATTCCTGAGCCAGCTATGCTGAGGGGAAAGGGAGAGGTTTCCAAGATGAGCCAAGCTGGCTCAGAAATTCTGGGAGTTGAAGTCCACGAGTCATAAAAGAGCCATAGTTGCCTACCCCTGCCCTATTCTATTCCAGACAAATGGTTGTCCAATCTCTTCTCAAAAACTCCTGGAATGGAGTACCCACAACTTCTGAAGGCAAGACTTTCCACTGACTAATTGTTCTCATTGTCAGGAAACTTCTTAATTCTAGGTTGCTTCTCTCCTTGATTAGTTTCCATCCGTTCGTTACTTCTTGTCCTGCCCTCAGGTAGTTTGGAAAAATAGGTTGATCCCTTCTTTCTCTGTGACAGCCTTTTCTTTTAATAGAAAAGGCTGCAAAAAAGAAAAGCCCCCCCCCCCCCCCCCAACAAAGCCGAAAACAAAAAAAATGGAACAGACCCCCCCTCCTGAGGGATTTTTCTTTTTGATATTCTACTTAATTTTTTTTTCCTTTCCCCCCCCCCCCCTTCTTCTTCTTTGACTCATCCTTTGTCCTCCTACTACACAAGGGGAAAAATTAATTTCATTTGCATTTCAATGGGAATGTAATTCAATGCGTTCTGGAGCCAATACACTCACACAGATCGTTATTTCAATCCTCAGCTCTCTGAGGTTTGCTCATGTTTTTAAAATGTCAAATTAGGGAGGGGAGAAGAATTTGTTTTTTTCTCTTCTTTCCCGATATCTCTCTTTTTGTCTCTTAATTGGTTTATTCTCCTTTTTCCATCTAGTCAAAAAGTGTAGCAGGTTTAAGGAGAGCAAATCAGTATTGTGTTTGTGTGTGTTCATATATGTACATGTACACATACACACACACACATACATATCAAATGCTTGTTAACTCTTTTTAGATTACCTTGCTAGGCCCCAAACATGGGACAAATCTTATTTCCTGTCTCAGCCTAACCGAAGGCCATCGAACAGGCAGTAGTCACCACTGGTGACAGCTCATATTTGTGTAAATTGGTTTTGCTAACAAAGAATTAAAGGGAGACTGATATGCATTTCAAACTTATTTGTTTTCGTCAGTCAGCCATACCCTTCTGAGATTCGAACCTGGGCTGATTGCACATTAGGCAGTTGTTTTCACCTCTA
>JAKJMR010008177.1:0-10512 GCA_024449315.1 Daboia siamensis | reverse complement strand
AATAATAATAATAATAATAATAATAATAATAATAATAATAATAATAATAATAATAATAATATAGTATGCTTTTTTCCTTTTTTGTTCTCTTTCTTGATATGACTAATATAAAAAAGTTGAAATTATTTAGATAAAGGAAATGTTTTAGATATTTACATTTGATTTAATTTAAGAAAATTATAATGGATAAAAATGTTTTGAATAAGAATTAAAGGACTAGATGACTAGATGTATTAAATGGAATGTTTAAAGATTAAACATATTTTTAATTATGGTTAAAAAGAATTAGAAATTTAAGAAATAAATACATATTAGCTTAGGAGGGATATATATTTTAAGTAGTATGTTATTTTTTATGCTTCTTTACTCTTACTTTTCTTTCTTTTTTCTACTGTTTTATCTATTCCTTAAGAAATGTAAAAGGGTGAGATGGTTCGTATGGAAAAATAGATTTAAATTCTTAAATGTAATTAATTTTTGAGAAAATCTTAACCATTAAGAATATCTAGAATTTGGTGGGAGGAAACAAATTAAAATAAGGACTGTAACAGGATCTATGATTAGGCAACCAGAATTATTGGACAGAAAAGAGATATTATATTAATGTGATTATTATTTTTAGGACTATTGGGAAAAAATATATATTTAACTGTTATCTATCAAAACAATAAGAATTGTATTAACTCAATGTTTGCAAGAAACCAAGATTAAGAAAACCAAAATCATGGCATCCGGCCCTCTCAATTCCTGGCAAATAGATGGGGAAGAAATGGAGGTAGTGACAGATTTTATTTTCCTGGGCTCCAAGATCACCGCAGATGGGGACTGCAGCCAAGAAATTAAAAGACGCTTGCTCCTGGGGAGGAAAGCCATGGCAAATCTAGACAGCACACTAAAAAGCAGAGACATCACCCTGTCAACAAAAGTGAGTATAGTCAAGGCTATGGTCGGACCACAAGAAAGGCTGAGCGCCAAAGAATTGAGGCCTTTGAACTATGGTGCTGGAGAAGACTCCTGCGAGTCCCTTGGACTGCAAGGCATTCAAACCAGTCAGTCCTAAAGGAGATCAACCCTGACTGCTCTTTAGAAGGCCAGATCCTGAAGTTGAAACTCAAATACTTTGGCCACCTAATGAGAAGGAAGGACTCACTGGAGAAGAGCCTAATGCTGGGAAAGGTTGAGGGCAAGAGAAGAAGGCGACAACAGAGAATGAGGTGGCTGGATGGAGTCACTGAAGCAGTAGGCATGAGCTTAAATGGATTCCAAAAGATGGTAGAGGACAGGAAGGGCTGGATGAACGCTGTCCATAGGGTCACGATGGGTCGGACACGACTTCGCAACTAACAACAACAACATTTGCAAAAGAGGAGATTTTGGGAAAAGAGGAAATCAACTATTATGTGGATTATGGATTATAGAAATCAATTGTTAGTGTTTTACAAATGTAACCCAGACAACACACTGTTCACCAATTATTAAGTGATTTATGTTTTAAAAAAATCAATAAAATATATTAAAAAACCCCAAAGGGTTAAATTATTGTGAACCAGGAAAAGTATTTTTCTCCTGTTGATGTTAATGATTAAACGATCTTATTTTGTTAACATCTAAAAGTCAATTGATTAAATAGTTTTGGTCTTTTCAATTCTCAACCACTTCCTCAAATGTTTATCTTAATTCCTCTCTGAAAAGTATGTGATTTATTTCTGTAAGGAAGAATTCACTTATCCCATTAAGCCATAACTCTTGCTTAGAAGCCAGAATAAAACAAACCTTGTGCCTTAGCACACTTTATTAGCACAGCTAAAGAGTCATTTTTTCAAGAAACATTGCAACAACAATTACCTGCTTTAATGATTAAGGGGAAAAGAACAAAAAGTTTTGGTTGAGATCAAACAGCTTTAAGTTTCTAAGACCAGAGGCAGACACTGACTTCCAAAAAACTGATTCAAATTTTCATTAATTCTTCACCAATTTTTTATAATCTATTTGTAAGATAAATTGGGATGACTGACAACATGTTGGTTCAAATCCATAAACTCATATTCAGTTTCCACTGAAATCAATGGAGTTTAAATAGAATCTTTAACAAACTTGTCCAATACCAAAATTCAATTAACTTATTCTGGATCTAAACAGCATAAAGAGCAACAATTATTTGCAAAGACAAGAAAAAGGCTACAGCATGGGGCACTTCAACAGTATTTGCAGATTCTAGAATCTCTACACCTGGGAAAGAGAGTGCAAACCCAAAACATGTTTAAACTTTGGGGAATGCTGCTTTTAAGAGTATGGATTTAGTTCATTATGCAGATCTGTGGACCAGAATCAAACATTTAAGCACTTATGAGCCTTCTAAAGTTGCAATGTATCTTGATGCACTGCAATGAAATAGCACTGGAACTTTCCAATTTCCTTTAGGGTGGTCAGCAATATGTATATTGTGAGCATTATGATTCTGGCCACAAAGTCATTTACCTTGTATTAACATCTCCAATATGCAACACAATATTGCTCCAATACTATTCCATCATATTTGGACAGAGGGAATCTGGCTTCGCATTTCAAGTGGTGTGTGAGCTTGTGCATGCAAAGCTGAATTATTCAATAGAATCAAATGCAAGTACATCACTACCATCCTTCCCACCCCCTCTGCAGCATTATTTAATGTGTCACCAGTGACTATCATGCCCAATTCTAGCACCATGCCAGCACAATAAGACAGTAAATACTGAATGTAGTGTTGCACCAGAAAAACAGAAATAAGAAATGGGAAGGGAGGGAGGAGAAAAGGGGAGGTAGAAAGGAAACCCTAGAAAAGAAATTAAAAATGCAGATATGCAAATACAAACCAGGTCATGGCTGGTTAGTTAATTTGCACCAACTGCTGTGAAAGAAAAATGTCGAACACCCCAAGTTGTGTAAAATTCTGTGAACATCTCAACATGCACACAAATATCAATCTATTAAACTAGAAAGCAGAGAGAGAGAGAGATACACATACATATATACATACATAAACATGGGGAGAGACACACACACACACAGAGAGAGAGAGAGAGAGACAGAGACAGAGACAGAGACAGAGACAGAGACAGAGAGACAGACCTTCTTTCATAATACTACAGATTTTTAAGCATTCATAAATGCAGTGGAATTTAGAACAATTTAGAGTCAGTAGCCTTTAGACAAAATTTTAACTCAGTGGCTTGACTTTGCAGCTGAGGTTGCTATTTAGCATAGCTAGAGCTATGTGCATTAATGATCCAAATAAGACACTACTGGAGAGTAATCTACATTGGGACATAGTAGGAATTGTCTTAGTAAAGTGTAAGGAATAAATACTGTGGTTTGAAAAATACTGACCAGAAATTTGAGGAAGGCAGCCACTGTTAATAATGATGGCTAGGTTGTCCTGTCATTCTAATACTAGAATTAGACAAAAGGTCCACATGGCCTTGTTCTCTTCCCTATGGTTTTAGATAATCTACCTTCAAAATAATAGAAAACAAGGTGAAATCATATTATTCTCAGGGCTTCATGTATTCTAAGTGTCCTAAGTAAGATTCCATGATCTCATGGTATTGTCTTTATTAGTTATTTGTTAGTTCTTTATTACAGAATTACCTCACAGATTATGTCAAGAACTGATCGATCCATAGTGCAAAACTCCAGGACATTTCCAATTTGCCATGGGGGGCGGGGAGAGAATACAGTTGGTCCTTGGTTAACAATTACTTGTTTAGTAATTGTTTGAACTTATGACAGCACTAAACAAGTGGTGGTTATGACCAGTCCTCATACTTCCAGCCATTGGTGTGTCACCACACTCACGTGATCACTATTTATAACTTTCCCTGCCAGCTTTCAACAAGCAAAGTCAATGGGGGAAGCCAGCAGGAAGTCACAGGTCACAGTCAAGTGAAGTCCTCACTTAACAATGGCTACCAGGACTGCCAGAACTGCTGTCACTAAGTGGAATGGTCATGTGGGTTTTTTTTACTTATGACCACATAGCTTAACAATAGAGTTTCCCATCCCAGTTAGTGTTGTTAAGCGAGTACTATCTGTAAACAGCTGCTTGGCAAATGCAAGTCTGTTCTGAGGCTGAACAAGTGATGACAAGATTAGGGGGCTTGGAGACTCTTCAGATATATACCGTACATCCAAAGAACTAAAGGGAATGGATGAGACCAAAAGTGGTTAATGGACTATTCTTTATTCCAGTTCTGAAAGTATTGGAAGGAGGGAAATTACTTTTGTTTTCATTTTTAGAGCCTCACCCAAATCCTTTAAACTGCTGAATTTAAAATAGATATTTATGCAGTAGAAACTATTTTATTTCAGAAGAACAAAGCAATACAGAGATATGACATGAGGAAGTTCAAAAATGAAAGATGCATAAAATGAAAAACAAGCAGAGAAGCAAACAAGGCAACAACTTCATCCTTTGCTGTCTGTAGCTTTTCTCCAGTAAATTCATACAGATGATCTTTTAAAATATATAAAAAGTGACAGTAATATTATTTTATGATTGCCACTTATTTATGCTAATGTTACTGTTTTTATTCTGTATTCTCCTCCCCTGAGCCAAATAATTATGACTTTTCAATTTTAATTAAGCTAGAAATTAAAGTGGTAACTATTTTGTCATCTGTTAGGCTTTTAATTTATTAATATGAGTTAAAGATTTTTCAAAAGAATACTTACATTAATGACCTATCTTACTTTAACAATTAACGTAAGGTAGGCAAATATATTAGTATATATCCCTTCTAATAAGAACATGAATAACCAAGCTGTATTTAAGACAAAGAATACGTGAGTACTACCTGGCCTTGCCAGGGGCTTGAAAATAAAAGTTATGTCTCACCAATTCTATAGGCTTGTCTAATGATGCCTGTTCAATCTCCAGGTGGCCTTCTTCATACTGATCAAAGTGATTACCCTGCAAAAGAAGAATCATATATTATTCCCTCTGTGCGACATAAACAACTCTTAAAATGCCAATGAACAATTGCTACCAATAGTTTCTCAGCTCACCTCATCTATTAATCATATTATAAACTTTGTATCAGCTCAGCATTATCAGTTTACTATCTCTTAAAACAGGGGTCCCCAACCCCCAGGCTGCGACCCAGTACCCGGCCTTGGCCTGTTTGAAACCAGACCGTGGAAGCGGCAGATGAGTGCACACGTGCAGCTTCATTTGTGTGAGCAGCGGGCGCATGTGCCCACTGCTTACACAAATGGAGCTGCACGAGCACGCTCACTCACCACTTGTACATAACCATTCCCTCTCCCTCTCCACGCCAATCCACAAAGCCAAAAAGGTTAGGGATCGCTGTCTTATAGGACAAAGAATTCACAACTAACATCTAATCTAGTTTGCAGTACCCATCACATATTACAACAACTGCATAGCATATTTTACTAGACTTTAAGTATCTTAAGATTACTTACTGACACACCAAGTCACCCAACCATGGTCACTGCTCCACAGAGCAACACACTCAAGTGAATGTTAGTTGAAGATGAATCACATTTCAAACCAATATACTGTAGCTCTCTTATATTTCTGCAAATCTCACATAAAAAGCATATTAAGCAATTATTAAAATGTTTGATAAATACCACAATAACATAGTATAGCTATAAGCATCTATGCCTCTTCAATTAAATCTCCATAAAAAGTAAATATAGCTTAGATACAGGGGTGTCAAACTGCCAGCCCATAGGCCGGACGCGTCACACGGAAGCCGCACCAACCCCATTGCTGGCAATGGCAAAACTGTCCCGATACATTGTGCAACATCACATGACATCACGAGTTTGACATGTCTGGCTTAGAATAAAGCTTTTTTTGTATTTTTCCATGTTTCTTTAGCCTAAAATATTTTCTTTCATGTGATTTTGAGTCTGTTTATTAATGTTCACAAATTTGAAAAACTAGACTATGTTAAGGAGAATGATTTTTTTCCAAGAGTTAAAGTCCACAATTTTTGTTTCCATTTCTCCATAGTAAACTCTTTGATAAATCTGCTGAGAATACTGAATATTCTGTTGGCCAGAAACATAGACCAGGATGCACCTTTTATTGTCTCAAGATCTACATCAGACATGTCAAACTTGCGACGTCATGTGACGCCGCACAACATATCAGGACGGTTTTGCCATTGCCGGCAATGGGGTGGACGCGGCTTCCACATGATTCACCAAGCCCACGGGCCGGCAGTTTGACACCCCTGATCTACATTAAGCTTTGCACAACATAGCAAAGGGTGTCTCTTTGTTGGAGTAAGGATTCAAACAGACCTATCTTTTGGGGTGTTTTCAAGATTTTAAAGGATGAAATGTGAGCATTTAAGGCTTTGAAAGACTTAGGAGGCTCATTTTACCCCTTACAATCCCTCACTCACAAAGACAACATTTTAGACCCATTATTGACAGACTACATTTTTTATACTCCTATCTTACACCCTGAGGTTATCAATTGTTTTTTCCTCCAGAGGTTACATTTTTACTGTTGCCCTGTACCTACTGAAGCTAGCACCTCTTTAAGAATTATTACAAAAGTAACAACTGTGCTTGTTAACAATACTTGGAGGACTGGGACTGCTGACAATTAGCCCAAATGCAGGCTTTCTGTATAGAGAACACATTTTTTGCCTTCGGTACAAGAGATGTTCACTAGAATTCTGATTCACTGCAACTGTAGTTAGCTACAGTCATGTGAAAAAGAAAGTACACCTTCTTTGAGTTCTATGGTTTTACGTATCAGAACACAGTAAAAATCATCTGGTCCTTAGCAGTTCTTAAAACTAGGTAAATACAGCCTCAGATGAACAACAACACATGACATATTACACAACATCATTTATTTTACAAAAAGAAAGCCAAAATGGAGAAGCCATGCATGAAAAACTAAGTACGCCCTTACTGCTTCCATAAGTATGAAGAGGCTAAGTAGCAGCCAGGTGCTGCTAATCAAGTGCCCTTGATCAATTGATCATCAGCAAGTGTGACTTCCTCTATAAAAGCCAAAGTTTTAGGAGTTTGCTGGTTTCCAGTATTGAGGTGTGTGTTAACACAATGCTAAAGAGGAAAGACATCAGTAATGATCTTAGAGAAGCAATTGTTCCTGCCCACCAATCTGGGAAGGGTTATAAGGCCATTTCCAAACAATTTAAAGTTCATCATTCCACAGTTAGGAAGATTATTCACAAGTGGAAAACATTAAAGACAGTTGCTAATTTCCCAGGAGTGGACATCCCAGCAAATTCACCCCAAGGTCAGACCATGCAATGCTTGGAGAAATTGCCCAAAATCCAAGAATTACATCTCAGACTCTACAGGCCAAAACGTACTAAATGTTGAAGTCTATGACAGTACAATTGGAAAAAGGCTGAACAAGTATGGTTTGTTTGTATGCGTTGCCAGGTGAAAGCCTCGTCTATCTAAAATGTAAATAGCATGGCTTAGGTTTGCAAAGTTGCATCTGAACAAATCAAGACTTCTGGAACACTGTCCTTTGAACAGATGAGACCAAAGTAGAGATGTTTGGCCCTAATGCACAGTGCCACATTTGGTGAAAACCAAACACAGCATATCAGCACAAACAAATCAAGCGTGGTGGGGTGTGTGTGTATGATGATTTGGGCATGTTTTGCAGCCACAGGACCCGGGCACCTTGCAGTCATTGAGTCAACTGTGAACTCTCTGAATACCAAAGTATTCTAGAGTCAAATGTGAGGCCATCTGTCCAACAGCTAAAGTTTGGTCAAAATTGAGTCATGCAACAGGACAATGATCCCAAGCACACCAGCAAATCTACAACAGAATAGCTGAAAAAGAAAAGATTCAAGGTGTTGCAATGGCCCAGTCAAAGTCCAGACCTCAACCTAATTGAAATGCTATGGCAGGACCTCGAGAGCTGTGCATAGACAAATACCTATAAACCTCAATGAACTGAAGAAATGTTGTAAAGAGGAATGGGCCAAAATTCTTCCACAATGATGTCAGAGACTGATAAAGTCATACAGAAAACAATTACTTCACATTATTGCTGCTAAAGGTAGTTTCTACAAGCTATTGAATCATAAAGTGTACTTAGTTTTTCACTATTTTGGCTTTCTTTTTGTAAAATAAATGATGACATGGTGTAATATGTCCTGTGTTATTCATCTGAGGATGCATTTACCTTCTTTAAAGAACTGTTAAGGACCAGATTCATAATCAATAAAAGAGTAGGAAAAGCAATACTGGGATACAATCCCCAAAATGACAGAATGATCTCAGTTCGAATCCAACGCAAACCATTCAATATCACCGTAGTCCATGTCTGTGCCCCAACCATCGTGCTGAAGAGGATGAAATTGACTGGTTCTATGAAACCCTACAGCACCTTATAGAACTAACACCAAAAAATGACGTCCTTATCATGGGGGATTGGAATGCTAAAGTAGGAAGCCAAAAGATAACCGGAATAACAGGCAAGTTTGGCCTTGGAGTACAAAATGAAGCAGGGCACAGGCTGATAGAATTTTGTCAAGAGAATACAATGGTCATAGCAAACACTCTTTTCCAACAACCCAAGAGACGGCTCTACACATGCACATCACCAGAGGGTCAACACAGAAATCAGATTGACTATATATGCTCTGCAGCTAAAGATGGAGAAGTTTTATACAGTCAGTAAAAACAAGACCAGGAGCTGACTGTGGCTCAGACCATGAGCTTCTCATTGCAAAGTTTAGGCTTAAACTGAAGAAAGTAGGGAAAAGCACTAGGCCACTCAGGTATGAATTAAATCATATCCCTGTTTAATATACAGTAGAGGTGACAAATAGATTTAAGGAATTAGATCTGATAGACAGAGTGCCTGAAGAACTATGGACAGAGGTTCGCAACATTGTACAACAGGTAGCAACCAAAACCATCCCAAAGAAAAAGAAATGCAAGAAAGCAAAATGGCTATCTGAGGAAGCTTTGCAAATAGCTGAAGAAAGGAGGGAAGCGAAAGGCAAGGGAGAAAAAGAAAGATACACCCAATTGAATGCAGAATTCCAGAGAATAGCTAGAAGAGATAAGAATGCCTTCTTAAATGAACAGTGCAAAGAAATAGAATGCAAAAGTTGCTCTCATCAGAAAAGAAGACTTTGGACCACTGAGCAACAGACCAGGTCTGTTTTTCTTTAGCCCAGGTAAGACGCTTTTGAATGGCCTTTTCCTGACAATCCTCTCCAGGCTGCGGTCATCCCTGCTGCTTGTGCACCTTTTTCTTCCACACTTTTCCCTTCCACATAACTTTCTATTAATGTGCTTTGATACAGCACTTGGGGAACATCCAACTTCTTTTGCAATTACCTTTTGAGGCTTTCCCTCCTTACGGAGGGTGTCAATGATAGTTTTCTGCACAACTGTCAGGTCAGCAGTCTTCCCCATGATTGTGATTCCTACTGAACCAGACTGAGAGACCATTTAAAGGCTCAGGAACCCTTTGCAGGTGTTATGGCTTAATTAGCTGATTAGAGTGGGACACTTTGAGCCTAGAATATTGCCCCTTTTCACAATATTCTAATTTTCTGAGATTGTGGATTTGGGGTTTTCATGAGCTGTACACCATAATCATCACAATTATGACAAATCACGGCTTGAACTATCTTGCTTTGCATGTAATGAGTCTATCTCATATATTAGTTTCTCCTTTTAAGTTGCGTTACTGAAATAAATGAACTTTTGCACAATATTCTAATTTTTTGAGTTTCACCTGTAGGCATGATAAAGGACCAAAATGGCAGGGACCTAACAGAGGCAGAAGAGATTAAGAAGAGGTGGCAAAATTACACAGAAGAACTATACAAGAATGAGCTTAACGTCCCTGATAATCACAGTGAGGTGGTCACTGAACTCGAGCCAGACATCCTAGAATGTGAAGTGAAGTGGGCCTTAGAAAAACTGATCAACAACAAAGCTAGTGGAGGTGACAGTATTCCAGGTGATCTATTCAAAATCTTAAAAGACGATGCAGTAAAAGTGCAACACTCAATTTGCCAGCAAATTTGGAAAACTGAACAGTGGTCACAGGATTGGAAAAGATCAGTTTACATTCCAATTCCAAAGAAAGGCAGTGCCAAAGAATGTTCAAACTATCGCACCATTGCACTCATTTCACATGCTAGTAAAGTTATGCTTAAAATCCTACAAGCTCGACTCCAGCAGTATGTAGATCGAGAACTACCAGAAGTACAGACAGGATTTCGATGAGGCAGAGGAACTAGAGATCAAATTGCCAAGATACGCTGGATCATGGAGAAAGCTAGAGAGTTCCAGAAAAACATCTACTTCTGCTTCATTGACTATGCTAAAGCCTTTGATTGTGTGGATCATAACAAACTGTGGCAAGTTCTTAAAGAGATGGGCGTACCAGACCATCTTATTTGTCTTTTTTTTTATTGAAAAGTTTTACAGTACATTTTTTAAAAAACAAAAACCCCTCCCAACCCCCTCCCC
>JAKJMR010008165.1:0-15645 GCA_024449315.1 Daboia siamensis | reverse complement strand
TACTGCATCCAGTTTTGGTCACCACGATGTAAAAAAGATGTCGAGACCCTAGAAAGGGTACAGAGAAGAGCAACAAAGATGATTAGGGGGCTGGAGGCCAAAACATATAGGGAACGGTTGCTGGAATTGGGTATGTGTAGTTTAACGAAGAGAAGAGTGAGGGGTGACATGATAGCATTGTTCCAATATCTCAGGGGCTGCCACAAAGAAGAGGGAGTCAAGCTATTCTCCAAAGCACCTGAAAGCAGGACAAGAAGCAACGGATGGAAACTAGTCAAGGAGAGAAGCAACCTAGAACTAAGGAGAAACTTCCTGACAGTTAGAACAATTAACCAGTGGAACAACCTGCCTCCAGAAGCGGTGAATGCTCCAACACTGGAAGCTTTTAAGAAGAGACTGGACAGCCATTTGTCTGAAATGGTATAAGGTTTCCTGCCTGAGCAGGGGGTTGGACTAGATGACCTCCAAGGTCCCTTCCAACTTTATTATTATTATTATTATTATTATTATTATTATTATTATTATTATTATTATTATTATTATTATTATTATTATTATTATAGGTTGATGCCTCTGACATTGCCATTGGGGCGGTGTTACTCCAGGCAACAACGCCCAGCGGTACCGTCTTCCCTTGTGTGTACCATTTGTGGAAACTGAATCCATCAGAGTGCAACTATACCATCTGGGAGAAGGAGCTGCTGGCCATCAAAGTGGCGTTCGAGGCCTGGAGACATCATCTGGAAGGGGCACGGCATGAAATAGAGGTCTGGAAGGACCATAAGAATTTGGAAAGCCTGCAGACTTCTCAGAAATTGAACCTTTAGATATAGATAAATATCTACAGGAAGCACATTTTCCTAGACTCTCAAAAGAACAACTTGAGATGAATCGCTTAATAACATCAGAGGAAATCTCTTTAGCTATTAAAGAGTTGAAAGTGGGCAAGGCCCCGGGAACAGATGAATTAAGAGCAATTTATTATAAAATGTTGTTGGTTGAAATGATTGAACCTTTAAAGATGTTGTTTAATGAAATTCAGACTGGAGGAGCAGTTCCTCCATCTTGGAGGACAGCTTTTGTATCATTGATTCCAAAGGAGGATCAAGACCTTACTCAACCTAAAAATTATAGACCTATATCACTTTTGAATACAGATTATAAGATCTTTGCTAAAGTATTGGCTAATAGATTAATGCAAGTTTTAAAGCAAATGATTCATAGTGATCAATCGGGATTTATATCTGGAAGGTATATGAAATATAATGTAAGACAAATTGCAAATTTGCTTGAATATTTGGATAAGAACAACCAAGTCCCTGCAGCATTGATATTTTTGGATGCAGAAAAAGCTTTTGATCAATTGAATTGGCAATTCTTATTGAGAGTTGTTGAGGAAATGAATTTTGGAGAAGGATTCTTACATTCTATTAAAGCTATATATCAACAACAAACTGCACAAATTATAATTAATGGGGGGTTAACAGAGACGTTTAAAATTGAAAAAGGTATAAGACAGGGATGCCCCCTATCACCATTGTTGTTTGTTTTAACGTTAGAGATTTTATTAATTAAAATTCGAGAGTCGTCTATAATAAAGGGAATTAAAATAAAACAGAATGATTATAGATTGAGAGCTTTTGCTGATGACTTGGTTGTGACATTATCTCAACCAATACAATCGGTTATAGATTTGATGGAAATTATAACTCAGTATGGAAAGGTTTCTGGGTTTAAGGTAAATAGTAATAAGACCAAGATATTGTCTAAGAATATGTCTATGAGTGAAAGGGAAATGTTAACCAAATTAACAGGTTTTGAAATAGTAAAAAAGGTTAAGTATTTGGGAGTGTATATTGCAGCTTCAAATGCAAAATTATATAAGAATAACTATGAAACACTATGGTTGAAGATACAAAAGGATTTAAATAATTGGAAAAAATTACAATTATCTCTATTGGGAAGAATCGCAGCTGTTAAAATGAATGTTCTGCCGAAGTTTCTCTTTTTGTTTCAAATGATACCTATATTGAAAAAGGATGCCAACCTTGATGAATAGCAGAAGGGTATTAATAAATTTATCTGGGTGGGGAAAAAACCAAGAGTCAAATTTAAGATTCTGCAAGATGCTAGGGAAAGAGGGGGACTCAAGGCGCCTAACTTGAAATTGTATTATGATGCGGTGGTCTTGACATGGGTTAGCGACTGGCTTAATTTAACTAATAAAAGAATACTTCACCTTGAGGGTTAGGACTTGGTTTATGGATGGCATGCATATTTGCTTTATGATAAAAAGGTGGACAGGGCTTTTAAATCTCATATTCTTAGAAGTGCCTTGCTGCGTGTCTGGAAAAAGTATAATTATAAGTTAAATTATAAAATACCAATTTGGGGAATTCCCGGACACGCGATAGAAGGTGTATGTATGGGAGTGAGATTGGAAGGGAATAATTGGCAACTTAAATCATTAGATGAGTTAAAACAAGAAAACATAAGTTACTCTTGGTTTCAATATACCCAATTGAAAGCTAGGTGGAAGCTGGATCAGAAGGTTGGCATCACAACTACAGATGAAAACTTAGTAAAACAAATTAGAGATTTAAATCGTGCGCATATAAAGAGGATATATAATGTTTTCATTGAATTGGACTCGGAAATGGAATTAGTTAAAGATTGTATGATAAAGTGGACACAAAACATACAGGAACCAATTCCGTTGGATACTTGGGAGGTAATCTGGGTCAGAAATGTTAAATTTACTCAGGCTCAAAATTTAAGAGAAAATTTTTATAAAATGTTTTATAGATGGCATTTGGATCCGAAAAAGTTGTCTAACATGTATCCTAACCTACAGTCTAAATGCTGGAGATGTGGTAGTTTAGATGCTACTTATTTTCATATGTGGTGGACTTGTAGAAATATAAAAGCTTTTTGGATTAAAATTTGGTGGAACATTCAAAAGATTTTTAGGAGAAAGATAAAGTTTTCTCCACAATTGTTTTTATTGGGTATTGTTGTAGATTGTGATACTAAAGAAACCAATCTGATGTTGAATTTGATAACAGCAGCACGGTTACTGGTGGGACAATACTGGAAGAAGGATAGTTTGCCTACTATAGAAGAATGGGTACTTAAAGTATCGAATCTTGCAGAAATGTCTAAGATTTCTGCTTATTTGAAGGATCATTCACAAGAAAGATATATTTCAGTTTGGAGAAGATGGATAGATTATATTCAGAACAAATATGGGACTAAAAAGTTCCACTTAGCTTATGAGTAGATTTTAGAGGGATATTGTTATTAATTTTAGTATTAGCATTGATTATATTTTTGTTTAAATTATTATTATTATGTTTTTAATAATTTGAATGTATCTATGTTAAAGGGGAGTTAAAGCACATTATGAATTTGCTTAATTTTATAATGGATAATTTTAGTTAGAATATGATTATTATATCTATAACCCTGTATTCAGCTCTGGGAAGTGGGGGGGAAAAGGGGGGTGGTTTGGGGTGGGTGGGTTTTGGGGATATGTATTGCAAATTTTTTTTTAAAAAAACTCTTTAATAAAAAAAAAGAAATTGAACCAACCCTAGATTGGTCTAATTACTTTGCTGCCCTCATCGCCTCTGCAGGTAATCGCCCAGCCGCCCTGTTTAGGGTGACTCGCTCCCTCCTTAATTGGCAGGTGAGGGAGGAGCCCTTGCAGGGACGGGCCGAGGACTTTAGCCATCATCTTGCGGATAAAATTGCTCAGATTCAGGCCGGTCTGGACTCTGACTGGGCAGAGACTGACGGGGAGGAAATGAGCGGTCTTGAGAATGTCATTTGGAGTGAATTCGATCCTGTGTCCCTGGATGAGGTGGACAGGACCATGAGGAGACTGAGCTCCATCACATGTTTATTGGACCCATGCCCCTCCTGGCTGGTGTATTCAGCTCGGGAGGAGACACGAGGCTGGTTCCAGGCAGTAATAACTGCTTCTTTGAGAGAGGGTACCTTCCCTACTGCCTTGAAAGAGGCGGTAGTGAGGCCCCTTCTCAAGAAGCGTGCTCTGGACCCGGCTATTTTAAATAACTATCGTCCGGTCTCCAACCTTCGCTTTTTAGCAAACGTTGTTGAGAGCATGGTGGCGCATCAGCTTCCTTTGTTCCTGGAGGAAACTGATTATCTAGACCCGTACCAATCAGGTTTCAGGCCCGGGTACAGCATGGAGACGGCATTGGTCGCGCTGGTGAATGATCTCTGGTGGGCTCGGGACAGGGGATGTTCCTCAGTCCTAGTCCTGTTAGATCTCTCAGCGGCTTTTGATACCATCGACCATGGTATCCTACTGCGGCGTCTCAGGGGGTTGGGAGTGGGGGGCACTGTTTTACAGTGGTTCTCTTCTTACCTCCTGGGCCACTCGCAGTTGGTGTTGACGGAAGGGCAGAGGTCCGCCCTGAGGCCTCTCATTTGTGGAGTTCCTCAGGGGTTGGTTCTCTCTCCCCTCTTGTTCAACATCTATATGAAGCCGCTGGGTAAGCTCATTCGTGGTTTCGGGGTGGGATATCATCAGTATGCTGATGATACCCAGCTTTTTCTTTCCACTCTGAACCAACCAAGTGATGCCCTCGCCATGATGTCCCATTTCCTGGAGGCGGTCTGGGTTTGGATGGGGAGAAATAGGCTTCGACTCAATCCCGCCAAGACTGAGTGGCTGTGCATACCGGCATCTCGGGAGAACCAGTTTTGTCCATCCTTAACTATGGGGGGTGAGGTGTTACCCCCCATTGATAGGGCTCGCAACTTGGGTGTTCTCCTGGATTCACAGCTCAGTTTGGCAGATCATATAGGAGCTGTGACCAGGGGGGCTTTTGCCCAGGTTCGCCTGGTGCGCCAGTTGCATCCCTATTTGGACCGAGATGCCCTACGCACAGTCACTCATGCGCTCGTGACCTCCCAGTTAGACTACTGCAACTCTCTCTACATGGGGCTGCCCTTGAGGACCACGCGGAGGCTTCAGCTGGTGCAGAATGCGGCCACGTGAGTTGTGATGGGAGTCTCCCGATACTCCCGTGTAACACCTCTTCTCCGCGAGCTGCATTGGCTTCCAGTTGCCCTCCGGGTGAGATTCAAGGTGCTGGTGATGACCTATAAAGTCCTAAATGGCTTGGGCCCGGACTATCTAAGGGAACACCTGCTGCCGGCATCAACTTCCCATCGTGCTGTGTGCTCCCATAAGGAGGGCCTCCTTAGGGTGCCGCCGGTTAGGGAATGCCGGCGGGTGATCCCCAGAGGGAAGGCATTCTCTGTGGGCACTCCTGCCCTTTGGAATGATTTACCTGTAGAACTCCGGACTGCCCCCGACCTGTGCTCATTTCGCCGGGACCTGAAAACCTGGCTTTTCGATCTGTCCGGCCTGGACTGAGGGGGTTTTAGTTTTAAATTTTAACATTGTTTTATTGTTGGGCTATTATTAATTTAATTCTTTTTAATTCTATTTTTATCTTAATTTATATTGTCTTTTAAATATTGCCCTGTAAACTGCCCTGAGTCCTTCGGGAATAGGGTGGTATAGAAAACCAATTAAATAAATAAATAAATAAATAAAATAGATTCGGTGGTCTCTTTTCTTTGCAAGGTTCAATTTCCGAGTCACTTATATAACCAGCGGTCGCAACCAAAGAGCGGATGCTCTGTCTAGGAAGCCCAAATATTCCTGAGCGGAAGACAAGCTTCCGCTCAGGACAGTGCTCCACATCAAGTCTTTTGCTGCAGTGAGGGAGCCAATAGATATACGGGCTCGGATTTGGGAGGCCCAGCAGCAGGATGTGTGGGTGGCTCAGTGGAAGGAGGAGGTGGGGCCAGAGTCTCCATGGATGGTCACGGATGGACTCTTATTCTATCGTGACCGGCTCTGTGTTCCAGGAGGGCCACACAAGGGACTCATCCTCAGCCAGTGTCATGATAATCTGGCGGCAGGGCATTTTGGCCTGTTCAAGACTCTGAACTTGGTCTCCCATACCTTCTGGTGGCCCCGGGTCTGACACAATGTCCAGGCCTATGTCATGTCCTATATCCCATGTAGGCAGGCCAAGTCAGCAACGCCCCCCCCCCCCCCCCGGATTACTGCAGCCCTTGCTGACACCCAAAAGACCCTGGGGGGCTGTGTCCATGGACTTGCTGATGGATTTACCCCCATCTTATGGTTTCACAACAGTGTTCGTGGTGGTGGACATGCTGACCAAGATGGAGCATTTGATCCCATGTCATGGTTTACTGTCAGCTCACGCCACCTGTCATTTGTTCATCCAGCAGGTGTTTTGGCTGCACGACCTCCCTGATTGGGTCGTCTCCAATAGAGGGTCCCAGTTTACAGCCCGTTTCTGGCAGGAGTTGATGCGGGCGTTGGACGTCAAGAACTGCCTCTCGTCCACGCATCATCCCTAAAATGATGGAGGGACTGAAAATGTCATCAGAATTCTGGAGCAATATCTGCGCTGCTATGTCAATCAGCAGCAAAACAATTGGGTGAACTATCTGGCCATAGCTGAGTTTGCGTTCAACAACTCGCAGCACACCTCCACACAGATGACACTGTTCTTGGCCAATGTGGGATATCACCCCCAGTTTTTCCCCCTTTCCCCATTAGACTCACCTGAGCCAGCAGCGAATGACTACATGGCAGAGTTACAGGCATTCCATCGATGCTGTGCCCTGGATCATCACACTGGCAACTTCACAATAAAGACCATAGAAATCTCCTTCTAGGGAGCTGTGGGGCTGGCCACGGTCTGTAGCAGTCCTGAAGGCTTGCCAGGCAACCTCTTTTCTGATGCACACATGGGGCAGCTGTCTACATAGGTCTCTATGTTTGTCTTCATATGCGGTCACCAAAATTGTCACTTAACCAGGTGAAGGGTTTTTATGAATCCAAAATGCCCTGCCGCTTTTGTATCATGGCTGCACTGCAATATTGCGTCCTCTGGCTAGTCAGGACATACAGCTTACTTCCCATCCATGCTAGCCTACCTCTCAAGGACAGTTCATCTCTCTGCTATTGGAACCATTCATCTCCTGCCAAAGCTTCCCTCAGTGGCCACATTAGATCCTCAGTCAGTGGTGATGGTGATGCTCTCTGTTGTCTCATGAGGGCCAGTGCAGCCACTTGCTTGGAAGGGATGATTGAATTGACAACCTCCTCTCAGGCAGTATTGTACTGTGACATCTGGGAGAGGGAATCTGACAGGAAATTCCCCCCCCTGAAAATAGTGGAGTGTGAAATTGAACCGATTGAAGTACTGGGCCCATTGGACCTGCTTGGGAGACAACTTGTGGGGACACTTCAATGCTTCTAAGTTCCACACCTCAAAAGAAATCTTACTACCTTCCAGGAATTGACTCTAGTGACCAGTTCAGGGGTTGTTTGGGCCTAGGTGTGGCTTCTCCCTTAGTCTTCAACAGATTTGTGATGAGTAGGGCTATTTGAGTAAATGTGGGGATGAACTGATGGTAGAGGGCTTTATCGCAACTGGGGAATGGGCCACTGCTGTCTTCAAGCGGTTGCCTGTTCCTGCCCTTGTGGCTCTTCTTGCTCCCCCAGGGGCACAGGATTGCAGGACCCTGGACTCAGGTTGGTTTATTTCAATGCCAGATCTGTGGTGAAAAAGGCTCCCCTCATACATGATTTTATCGAGGAGGAGAACGTGGACCTGGCCTGCATCATGGAGACCTGGTTGGGCCAAGAGGGGGGTGTCCCCCTCTCAGAATTATGCCCACTGGGCTTCCGGGTGCTTCACCAGCCGTGGGCCCAGGGCAGGGGTGGTGGGGTGCCGGTTATTATTAGGGAGAGTCTTTGTCCGTGAGTGGCCACTGTCCCTCAGATAGGCGGGTGTGAGTCTCTCCTTTTGAAGTTGGGTCCTAGAGTTCAGTTGGGCCTATTGGTTACATACCTGTCTCCCAGCTGTGTGTCATCGGCCCTGCCCAAGCTCCTCGACATCTTGCCTGGGTTGGCGATTGAGTTCCCCAGGCTTATAGTTCTGGGGGATTTCAATTTGCCTTCCGTGGGTGAGGCGTCTGAGTTGGCTCGGGAGTTCATGGCTTCCATGATGGCCATGGACCTGACTCAAATAATTCAAGACCCAACCCATAATGGAGGTCACACACTTGACCTGGTTTTTATCTCTGGGCAGTGGATTAATGATCTGGGTAGGGGAGATTTAACCATCCAACCCCTGTCATGGTCTGATAATTTCCTTCTCCGGCTAGACTTTCAGTACACTCTCTGCCCTTCCCAATCACCGTTGGGATGGGAAGACCCTCTTCACTTGGAGATGAGTCCCCCCGCAAACCCCTACTCCCCCTCCCGCGACCATCTGATGGTCTGGACTGCTGTCCGGATCGAACTCCCCCAAGTTCATTCCGGATGCTTTGGGCCTCCCCCCTCCCGGAGCCCCTTAAAATTTTATTTAAAAAACTCAATAAAAAACCCCTCAAACCCTTAAAACATAAAATTGATTCAGAAATCGATAAGCTTGTAGAACAGGGCGTGTTACAGCCTGTTGATGGTGGGCAGTGGGAAACTCCTATAGTCACTCCACTTAAAGCCAATGGGGAAATTCGCATTTGTGCTGACTATAAATGCACGCTAAATAAAGCCCTCAAGCAACACGCTTACCCAGTCCCAGCGGTCAACCACATTTTAGTCTCCTTGCAAGGGGGTACTATTTTTGGTAAACTTGCCTATCAGGAATTGCCAGTTGATGAGGCCACAGCTGTGGCTCAGATGATCGTGACTCACAGGGGGGCTTTCAAAGTTAAACGCTTACAGTTTGGAGTCAGTGTTGCACCAGGAATTTTCCAGGGAATCATGGAGCGTACACTTAAGGGTATTCAGGGCGTCTGCCCTTATTTTGATGATGTTCTCATTGCAGGGGAATCCACAGAAGTGTTAGCCAGTAGGCTCAGGGCTGTTTTACAGAGGCTTCGTGAAGCAGGCCTCAAATTAAAAAAAAAGCAAGTGTAGTATTGGGGTTCCTTCAACAGAATTCCTGGGTTTCCGAATTGATGCTAACAGTATTCACCCTGCTGATTCTAAAGTGAAGGCAATTAAAATGGCTCCTAGGCCCAAATCCAAAGGAGAGCTACAAGCATTCTTGGGTCTCCTAAACTTCTACCACACATTTCTACCTCATAAGGCCACACTAGCAGAGCCCCTCCACAGGCTTCTAGATAAGAAAGCTCCATGGAAATTGACTAACTTACATGAAAAAAGTTTCCAGGACTTAAAAGCACTATTGTCAAAAAAGTCCACTGTAACTCACTACAAAGAGTCTAAACCAGTATGTCTTGCATGTGATGCATCTCCCTATGGGGTGGGGGCAGTTTTAAGTCACATAGGAAAAAATGGAACACAGGTTTCTATAGCATTTTACTCAAGGACATTGTCCTCTGCTGAGCACAACTATGCTCAGATTGACAAAGAGGCCCTAGCCATCGTTGCTGGAATAAAAAAATTCCATGACTATTTATATGGCAGGGACTTCACAGTCTTTACAGACCACAAACCTCTGTTGAGACTTTTAACAACAGACAAACAAACCCCCCACATACTTTCTCCAAGAATGCTGAGATGGTCTATTTTTCTATCTGCATACACTTTTAAAATGATTCACAAACCGGGCAAAGAAATGGGCCATGCTGATGGCCTCAGCAGACTACCACTGCCACTAATGTAACCAGATCTGGCTCCAGCTACTAGAATACTGTCCATACAGGACATACCTGAATTTCCCCTCCATGCGGGGGACATTGCTGCTGAAACTGCCACAGATAAAATACTTAGTAGAGTATTGTCATGGGTATACATGGGCTGGTTGGATAAAAGCCCAGGTTCTGAATTTCAGAACAATTTTGTCAGAAGGCATGAGTTATCTGCCCACAAGGGGTGCATTTTATGGGGAATCAGAGTCATAATTTCCACTTCCCTAAGAGACAGTGTTTTACAGTCATTACATGAAGGCCATCCAGGCATTGTCAGAATGAAAGCTTTAGCTAGAAGCTACCTTTGGTGGCCTGGTCTTGATAAGGACATTGAGGCACAAGTCCATGGTTGTTATACATGCCAGCAATCTAGGCCTGAAATGCCACAGGCTCCAATTCACAGGTGGGAGGAAACGCACACTCCCTGGTCTAGGATTCACATAGACTACGCTGGGCCCTTTGAGGGACAGCTCTTCCTTATAGTAGTGGATAGCCACTCCAAATGGCTGGAAGTAATTCCAGTTCCTAACATGACTACTGCTAGGACCATCAAGGTGCTGAGAAAACTCTTTGCCACACATGGGTTGCCAGTTTACTTAGTTTCAGACAATGAGGCCCAATTCACTGCTGCTGAATTTCAGACCTTCCTTAGAGCTAATCTCATCAGACATGCAACGTCTGAGCCTTTTCATCCGTCTTCTAATGGTCAAGCTGAACGCATGGTGAGGACAACGAAGGAATCACTCAAGCGCATTGTCACAGGTGACTGGCATCACAGATTGGCAGATTTTCTACTCTGCCAGCATTCTACGCCCTGCACTGCTACAGGCAAAAGTCCTGCAGAACTACGTTGGGGAAGGCGATTGATCACTAAACTGGACAGGTTGCATCCAGATAGAGTGGCAGCAGAAGCCTCTCGACCAAAACCCCTGAGGGGGCTGCACATGGGCGATTGGGTTTGGGCCAGGAACTATGGTCATGGGAATCTGTGGGTTCCTGGTCAAATAACCAAGGCATCCGGACCCCTGTCTTATGAAGTGGGGTTGGAGGGAGGGCAAGTTGTCATATGACACATTGATCAGCTCAGGAAATGGTTTCCAGAACGGCCACTAAGTGTCATAGGTCCCTCCCAAGGTCCTCAAACTTGCGGCCAAGCCAGCCCTCACATGAACTCTCAGGACTTTTCCTTCATAACTGAGGTGGAACCAGAGGGAGAAGTGGGGAGTCCTGGAATGCAACATGGATCCCCTGAAGGAGCAAGCCATCCAAACTTCAGCAACCGCTGCGCCTACGCTGCTGATCAGTCTGACTCTGGGGTGGGCCAACCTGGAGAGGCCAGCCAGAGAGCATCTAATCCCCTTGACTCAGGAGCACAAAGGGACACAAGTCTACCCAGCCCACTGGGTAAGCTGGTGGACCACAAAGTGATTGGAACTCCGAGACATTCCACTGGGGCACACAAGCCTCCTTCATATCTTGCTGATTACGTTGTAAAATAAAGAGCTATAATATTGTTGTATTACTGTTTACCACTATACTACAGAAACTAGTGCTATGTTGTAACTGTCTAAATGTGCTATCCATGAAGCCTATTCATTCAGACGTTGTTTAATAACGTTGTAACCTATATGGGTTGTTTTTTTTCCTATTACTTTTATATTTAGTGTGTTTGTTGTGATTCAGGGTCAGCCTGTGGGTTCAGCAGTTGGGTCGGACGATTCAGAGGAGGAGGAGGACGGGTTTGGAGAGCCTGCAGAGGACAGTTCTGAGGCTTCACAGAGCTCTCAGCCAGGCCCCTCCCATCTGGTTACTACACAGACCCAGCTGTGTGAGCCTGACAGCGTGGATGAAGATGACCCACAGCTGGCCCTGTTCAAGGATGCCTGACGCAGGAGGCAGTCAATCAGGAGTAAACAGAGGAAGGCAATGGGGCACCTTGGAAGGAGGCAGAGAGAAGCCACGCCTTGAACTGTTTAAAAGGGGAATGTGTGGGAGGGCTGGTTTGCTGAAGGCAACCATTTGAATAGCTCCTGTTTTAGTGGTTCGTATTTTGTTTTGCTCAGTTTGCTCTGTTTTGGATCTGTTTTGTGTAAATAAATTTGGCGGGCTTACTTCCAGCCTTTTGCCTTTTGTAAAGGGGTTGTCCCTGCCTTTTCTGCAGGGCCGGTAGTAGGCTGGAACAGAACAGTGTTTTGATAATGAGTCTTGATAATTGCATTGAGACTAACTTGCGTTAATATTGTCTGATCTAAGAGGGGAGGGGTGTTATGTACTGAGCTCATTAGTAATACCACGTGGGTTGCTGGAGCAGCTAACGGCTCTCCAGCAACCCAGACTACAAGTCTCCAGCGCTACAATTGGCTATCCCTAGGCGGCAATGGTTGTTTCAAACCTATTGGCTGCTGCCTAGGGGCATGACTATATATTGCGGCTAGTTGCAGCCATTTGCCAGTACAGTTTCTACACGAAATAAAATATGAGTTTCCCTGGACTCAGTTACCTCGTCTTCATTCCTGTGCCAAAGAACTCACGACTTAATTGTAAGTCCATAAGGAAACCACTAGCCTGCGCTTTCAGCATGTGATCAAAACCACAGAAGGCATGCTTGAGTATTTTTATAATTTTTATATTACTATACCTTATCTCCAGTGTGCCAGCCTCCTCTTATATAACCAAGCAAAAGCAAAGAAATGTATAAATATCTGCCTCACACTGTGTTCAGGGTTCCTCCATCTTTAGGGAGGTCCTGTTATTTATTTTACTGATTCACACCTGAGATCCTGCATAACATTTTTGGTACCCCTAGATGGGACAGGTACTCGGTCCTGTGAAACCACAGGGAGGGGAACACACCAAGCGCACTCTGGGATTTCCTGGAGGTGCCTCCCTTCTCCATTTTTCACTAGGTTTTAAAGAAAATGTGACTTGAAGTAGTGGCTTTACACTGTTTGTCTTTTTGTTCTGTAAGGTTTCCCACTTAGCCTCACAATTGCCCCAGCATTAGTCAGGAATTTCAAAGAGCCAAAAGAAACTCCTGAACTGAGGTTTCAACAAAGAATTACAACTTTATTTTGATCAAAACAGAGAGGGGCTGCCTGATTCTTCTTCGTGGCTGGTAGAGGAATGAAGGCAACAACCAGGAAAAATGTCTTCCACCTTTTATATCTTTCCAGAACAAAGAGATCAGGTCTTGGTAAAGGTAAAGGTTCACCCGCACATGCGTGCTAGTCATTTCCGACTCTAGGGGCCGGTGCTCATCTCTGTTTCGAAGACGAAGAGCCAGCGCTTGTCCGAGGACGTCTCCGTGGTCATGTGGCCGGCATGACTAGACGCCAAAGGTGCACGGAACGCTGTTACCTTCCCACCGTAGTGGTCCCTATTTTTCTACTTGAATTTTTACATGCTTTCGAACTGCTAGGTTGGCAGAAGCTGGGACGAGTAACAGGCGCTCACTCTGTTACGCGGCACTCGGGATTTGACCCGCCAAACTGCCGACCTTCTGATCGACAAGCTCAGCATCCTAACCCACTGAGCCACCGCGTCCCTTCAGGTCTTGGTACCAGAAACCAAAAGATACAGAAAAATAATTTCTAGATGATGACTCATACACAGCAACCCAGGCTCCATCCATAACTCCTTTTACCCCTCCCCTTACCATGCTCTTTTCATGTAAGCAATCACCTGTACCGAAAGCATGAAACATTTGCTTTGATATAACTAACTTCCCAATATAAAGCACCTACAAAGCTGCTTGCACATAAACAATATATAATGATTACAAAGTATCACTACTAATATCAATATTACTAATATCAAGCTTAAGCATAATAAAATCCCTTCACTCCTCCCTTTCTAATGTAAAAGCCGAATAGGCTTAGGGAAGAGGGGAATATAGTCAGAAGGTAAAGGTCTCAAAATCATTGCTTTAGCAGGTTTATCATTATAGATAGGAGTGGCAGCAAAAGTTGGTCCGGATATAGTGGTTCCACCAATTCTCTAAATAAGCGGGATAAGGCATGATAAACACAACAACCCTCCAAAGGCCAAAACCACAATGAACAATATCCTTTTCCTATAATCAAACATTCCCAAAAACCATCCTCCAATATCCAGTGCTCCTGTCCATGTCTGGACAGGGACATGAGCCAACTTTCACATTCTGTCAGTGACTTCTTTGACATATTCCTTATATGTAATGTCAGACTGGGGTCTAATAATACAATTTAGGGCCACAATGACAAAATAGAGGTCCCATTTGGTTGGACGGTCCTTTTCTTTCCAAGTCAAATTAAAATAAGAAGTGATGTTCTCCAGCTGAATCTCTTGAGCTTCACATTTAAAAATGAAACAATGGTTTTGGGCCAGATCAATAAAACAAAAGAGTCTTTGATACTGAGGGAATCTCAATTGTGGTTTCCAGTTCATGAAAATCAGCTTGAACCCATATTTGTATCTTGTTCAATTGATAGCAAGTTCAAATGATGGTGAAAAATCCGTTGGTCTGGTTATCTTGAAGCACACCAGGTAGGCGTAATCCTTTGATTATGCCAGGTTGGGTAGGATGTGCAAACATATTTGGTGTTTAATGAGTAGACCTGTCTCCACACTTAGTCCATTTAGCTTGATTATAGTCAATAGCTTTACATGCATCCCAAAAAAAATAAAAATTCTGGCACTTGTCCATAAATCTCATGTTATTCTTCCCCAAAAGGTAATGTCTGTATGTTCCTCCATATGTCCAGATGTAAAGTTGTTGGTAAAGCTGTACTGTATTGACAGGAGCATAACAAGTGACCCTGTTGCCCCTTTGCAAGTGGAATGCATAGTCTTGTTATAAACACAACTCCCTTTTGTTCCTTAAAGTATTGGGCCCATGGTCCTTCCTTCTACCAAAGAAGGTACGAGGGAAACAACAGTAGCAGAAGAAAAATATTGCAATACATAGCCCAGGTTCTAGGAACACGATTTCCAGGGTAGTCCAATCCATTGAGGTTTTTCTCGTATGTAGATGGAAACAGTTCAACAGGTGAGGCAGGTTGAAATTTCATTTTCAGGCCATTCAGCTGTGGAGCTTGTCACTGAAGAGGATATGATGGGACTTTTCATGGACTCACACCTTGATTCCTTAAATCAGGAGGACTTGGCATAGTTGAGACCACTCAGGACTGGTATTTCTAGGTGACAGTTCTTTTCACCTGAACCCACTCTCCAGGAACAACAATGAGCAGAGACAGGTGGTAAGGCAGACTGGGCCTGTACTGAGATAGAAGACAAAACCTGAACCAGATTATGCAAATATTGAGTAACTTTCTTCTCTTCCTCATTGTCATTCTTGAACCTTCATGTAGCAAAAGCCTCCCATACATCATTTGAAAAGGACAAAGACAGCTTTCCAATTGAGGCCTATATTGAAATGGCCTCACCGCTAAATGTTGTAAAGCTTTTTATTTACTTGTATTTATCACAAATTTGTTTAACTAAAGTATAAATACAACCATCCTGTTGTTTTTTTAAACTATCAACCATCCCTTGCAACCCCCTTTTAGTGGCTGCTTCTGTGTTCTAGTTGTTGCTTCCCCCCCCCCACACTTCTTTTATTTATTTTGTCAGTGCTGCAAACATTGACATGTTTTTGCACTGACAATATAAGAGGCAGCCTTTTGCTTTTACTGTTGGGTTTTGAATCACTAAAACGCGGGAGAAATGCAATCCAGATGTTTTGACAAGATAAGGGAGCCGCTTCAGAAGGGAAGTGAAACTTCATGTGTTAAATTGATTGGTAAATGTGATTTATGACATGTAAATAAGGGAGGGAGATTCTGTATGATGTGGGATGTCAGGTGGAGGAGAATTCAGATTCTGGCATCCATCCATGAGTGTCGATGCTTCATTTCATTATTA